>JAODYB010000046.1:95185-163342 GCA_026262435.1 Curvularia spicifera
CACTACATAAAATTCTATAGGTAATTTCCACCAGCCACCTGTATCCATGTGCCACAATCCTCTTATTCCCCCCCAAGCTTAATATTAGCGGTATTATTATCGTTGTGCATCGCTACCAGCCTGCAGTATGAAACGTGTAACACCTTGCCCCTGCATCTCTGCTGCTGCAGGCAGTACAACAACTCGCTTGTGTTCTGTTACCCCTCTAGCGAGATGAAGCGAGTAAGAACCCCATTTTATAGCCGCCACATAAGCGCATGGATAAGGGACACCATGTTTTGAGAGCAAAAAAGGGAAAAAGGCTGAAACTTCTTTCCGCAGCGGCAAAGCCTTTATCTTGTTGAGACGCAGGTCGAGTGGGCTGCAGCGAAAATGCAGCGTCAGCATTTTCTGTAGGTCAAATTTCCCAACTAGTTTTCAACACATGATCTCCTGGGTGGCCTTACATGTACCAGTATGCATCTGTAGGGCTTCCGACGCGGATCCGGGAGTTCGGAGGCGAGATTAACCTTCATGTCGTGGAAGCTTCTGGCCAATCTGGGTCGAACGAGGGTGTGGGGGTATATTCACATGTTGAACGGTTCCTTCAGCTGAACTTGGCCATGTTGACATATCGTGCAAAGCTGTTATCTTCGCCTTGGTCTAGACCGCGATCCTGGACAGCTTGCCTGTACCGTTCTTTGATACCAGCCTCTGGGTCATCCGAGTCTATCTCGTCGTCGTAATCCAGATCTTCAGGCGCCATGCCATCCTCTCCAGAGTCTTCCGCATCACTGACGGTCTGAGGCTCTTCTTTGCGAGGACGAGCTTTTGGCTTGGTTCCAGCACCGCCAACCTTCATGTCTTTCATCATCTTGTCCAACTCGCGCTGACGCGATTCCTTCTTTTCCTGCTCTCTTTCTGCCCTCCTTCGCTCGAGTTCAGGTTTGTAGTCGCGCTCAAATTCTGCTTTCTTCTCTTGCACGCCCTTGAAGAATTCATCCATGCCTTCGCCAGTCATAGCACTGACCCCTACGACGCTGAGATGCTTGTAGAATTCCTCGAGTACGAGTGACATGCTGTTTATTAGGCTGCCCATATACCCACTGCCTCCGCCCACACCTTCGCCTCCAAAAGTGCCTCCCTCTTCTTCGTTGCGGAGCGCAGCTTGGAAGGACTCGAAGTCGGTCATCCAGTCCTTGGCGAACTGGGCATCCTGGGCGTCCGTTTTGTTGAAGACAAGAATCATGGGTAGTTTCGTCTTGTAGAGAATCGAGCAGGCATAGAGCATGTTGGACATGAAGGTACTTGTGCTTGTTGTGCGTGGGGTGTCGATGATGTATGCAATGACTGTAGGGAAGGTGCTAGCTAAACTCGAGAGGAGAATCTCACCACTCGCCGACCAGACAAAGACCTCAATCTGGCCTGGTGTGTCGACCAGTATATGCTTGACTTGTAGTTGCTGGGCCGGGGCTGCGTGCTTGTCTTTTCCGCCGCTTGTCATAAATTCAACCGTGCTAGGCTCAGGCTCTTCTGCGGGCGGCGGCGGCTGTGTTCGCTTTTCCAGCAAGGCAATGACCTGGTCGATTTTTGTACTGAACAAGTTTAAACTTGTCAGGATGCCACCGTTGGGGCCCAAGTTGAATTGCTTCATAACCTCCTTGTAGTTTACACTGTCGCGGATGTCGATGTTGGGGGTGAAGGGGACATGGTGCACAGCGGGATCCAGGTTGATAATGTATGGCGGGGTCGGAGGTGTTTTGGACACGGCTGGCTGGCTCTGGGTAGGGTCGGGATGGGTGTAGAGATGGGACACGAGTCGCTGCATGAATGTCGTCTTCCCGCTGCCTGCCATGCCCACACATACAATAGAAACAGGTGTGTTCGAAGTGGCGGAGGGGGTCGTACCCTCAGGAGCCTTGGAAGCAGACATGACGGGGAATTTCTGTTAGGATGAAGCAACCGGCAGGGCGAGTGAGGTGTAGTGAATAGTAGACGCGGCGTTCTAGAAATTCTTAGGCGGGGCTGACGCGCTAGTGAGCAGCCGCGGTGATGTCAGGCCCAAGCGCCGACAACGCCTCGAAACTTTGGCCGCACGCGCTCGACATCGCATAACACTGTCGACGCCAATTCAAAAAACGTCGTCACTACCATCTTCAATATGGGCCTCGAGGATTTCGAGAGGGAGCTAGCGGAAAGCAAGAAGAAGGATGAACGCAAGAAGCGCGATCGGAGCAGGAGTCGTGACAGGCATCGCAAACATCGTTCGTCGCGCCATCATGACGACGACAACGACGGTAGAGACGAGCGCCATAGCCACAAACGATCGCGGCACCACCGGGAGACGTCTGAGGAGCGCGCACGACGAAAACGACGAGAGAGACATGAGAAGGACGACCGATCGCGGCGCAAGCACAGAGAAGCCCACTCAAGCGACGATGATGAACGCCTTACACGAAAGCGTAAATCGCGACATTACGAGGAAGATGAGTCATCTGGAGACGATGCGCCACAGGAAAAAGACTACGTGCCGCCCGACGACGACATCCTGGACAAGCAGCTCGAGGAAGCCGCTGATGCAGACTTGCAGCGCGATGACTGGATGAAAGCGCCCTCGTCCATGGCTGTGGACTACGTACATCGAAAAAAGAGGGAAGAAAAGACAACCTATGTCAAAGCATCGGCTGAGCAACAACATGCTCTCAAGATTCACCAAGCCGAGCTGAACCATCATCTGGCCGATGTCAAGGAGGAACAAGGCCTTGTGACTGAGGAACCGGCACAGAGAGAAGTGAACTACACGTTCGGGGACTCTGGATCACAATGGCGCATGATGAAACTCAAGGGCATATACCGAACTGCCCAAGAATCAGGGCGAAGCGTAGAAGAAGTAGCCATGGAGAAGTACGGCGACCTGCGTGATTTTGACGAGGCGCGCGAAGAAGAGATTGAGCTTGACCGGAGAAAGATGTACGGAAAAGACTACGTGGGCAAAGAGAAGCCGTCTGGTGAACTCTATGAAGAGCGCAGACTGAACGCAGGCATTCACCGACCGCCTCGCGGCTCTGGCGAAATGCCAGACTTACCTCAGGGCGAAATTGTCCCCGATCCACAACCTATAACAAACACCGTTGTGCTCAGCCAAACCGAACTCAACAAACTCAAAGCCCAAATGATGAAGGCTAAGATGAAAAAGGCACCCGAGGCCGCGCAACTAGAGGCTGAATACAACGCCGCTCTCGCAAATGCATCCAGCTCTAAAGACCGGGACGTGGTCGTCCTCAGCGCCATGGACAATCGCATGCTCGCGGGCGGTCGCCAAGGCGAAGTCATAGCCCTCACGAACAAACGCGGTACTGAGCGCGGTCTCGTCAAGGAGAACGAAGACATGTCCATCGACGACATGGTACGCCAGGAGCGACGAACCAAGAACCAAGCCGGTGGCGAAGGCCAGCTACTCGCCGAAAAGATCGCAAAAGACTCCAAGTTCGACAATGACCTCGACTACATTGACGAAAACGCAGCCAGGCTCGCTGCCCGCGCACCCAAGTCCTCCATCAACTTGCGCAACGCCGCCATCCAAGACTACACCAAGATGAACCGCATCCTCGATGCCTGCCCCTTGTGCCACCACGAAGACAAGTCGCCGCCCCAACCTCCCGTCGCACCCATCGTCTCCCTCGCCACCCGCGTCTTCCTGACTCTGCCCACGGAGCCCGAAATCAGCACCGGCGGCGCCGTCATCGTGCCGATTCAACACCGCACCAACCTCCTGGAATGCGACGATGATGAATGGGAAGAAATCCGCAACTTCATGAAGTGTCTCACACGCATGTACCACGACCAAGGCCGCGACGTCGTCTTCTACGAGAACGCCGCTTTCCCCGGTCGCAAGGGCCACGCCGCCATGAACGCCGTCCCGATCCCCTTTGAGCTCGGCGAAACAGCGCCCGCCTTCTTCAGAGAATCTATTCTCAGCCAGGCCGGCGACTGGACGCAGCACAAGCCGCTCGTGGATACGCTCAAGGCGTCGCGCAACGGGCTGGGCCGAGCCGCGTTCCGCAAGAGTATAGCGAAAGAGATGCCGTATTTTCATGTTTGGTTCGAGCTGGACGGTGGACTGGGGCATATTGTCGAGGACGAGCGTACATGGCCTAGAGGCGATTTGTTCGCTAGAGAGGTGCTGGGCGGCATGTTGGATGCCGATGTTGAGGTTGTGAAGAGGCAGGGGCGATGGGTGAAAGGTGATAGGAGAGTAGAAGGCTGGAGAAAGGGATGGAGGAAGTTTGACTGGACTAGGGTACTTACTGAAGGACAGTAAGGTTGCTGTCTGTTTACAAGATAATCACGACATCTTCTAGATTAAAGATGATGTCCAAAATAAATAATGATATAGAAGAGAAGTTTTTATCTGTTTCATCTATCCCTATACAATTATTGCTTGCTTGCTCTGCTCGCTCGATTCCTCAACGCTTTCATGATATACCAACGCTCACGCTCACCACCACTACCAACACAACAGACTCTCTTTATATGTAACGCATTTTCGGCCATGATGCATAGTCCATGTCCATTGACTTCGCTCAGAAGCGCGCAACCCTCGTTTGCTTCATCACCACCCGCCACACTATTACCCTGAGGAAAGACCAGCCCACCCAGCAAATGACGCTTTTTCCCATGCTAACAAAACTGCACGGCCAAGTCTCGCCCAACTCGCCCGCCCACTCGCTGCCGATGAGCACGCCAGCAACAGGAGTAAGTGGCGACCGCACTTCTTCAAAACAAAACACCCAGGGTATCAGAAAGGGAGCGTATGATCAAACAAAATCGGCCGAGTAGGAGAAACCACGGAACTCTTCTTGCATGGCTTGCGAAAGAACTAGACTTGTTGTCAGCAGGAAATTCAATATGGCATGCACATATAGGTCAACATACCAGACTGCACAGGTGTAAGGACAGGCGTAACACTGGTGAACTCGGTATCGAAGTTGCTGGTATCCGTTGGGCTTGTAATCTGCGGAATGAATGGCGGCTGTACTCTCTTGTGGTAAATGTCGTCCCAGTTGATATTTCTGAAGAAGGCATGGGACATGATTTCCTGTGCATCAGTTGGCCCAGATCCCAAACGCTGATCGGGCTCGCGGGTGAGAAGCTTCTGAAGAATTGACACAGAGTCGCGTGGCATGTGGATGGGGTAAAGAGGCTCGTCGGCCAGAATGGCGTCGTAAATTTCGTCCTCGTCTTCACCACGGAAGGGCGATTGCTGGAGAAGCATCTGGTAGATAAGGACACCAAATGCCCACCAGTCAACTGCACGTCCGTACTTCTTGTCCAGAAGGATCTGGAGAATGTCAAGTCAGCAATGCGGATGTCAGGCTAAAAGATGCCACTTACTTCTGGTGCCATGAACTCAGGAGTACCACAGAATGTGCTGGTGGTTGAGCCATACCACATCTCCTCCTTACACAGACCGTAATCGGCAACCTTGATGTGTCCGTCCAGAGTAAGCATGATGTTATCGAGTTTCAAATCTCGGTAAATGACGCCGTTCTCGTGGAAGTACTTGAGGGCAAGGCAGACCTCGGCCGCATAAAATCTGTGTTCATGTTAGCAAACGATCCTGTATGTCAATCGTCACAACATACTGGGCGCGCTTGGTGCCGAACTGTCCTCTCTGGATGTGCAGCATGAGATCACCACCACTGATGTACTCCATGACGAAGTAAACTCGAGTCTCGGTTTGGAAACAGGCGTGAAGGTTCAGCAAAAAGGGGTGCCTCTCCTTGTTCGCAATCAAAAACACTCGCTTCTCCGAACGCGTGCTCTCCACTTCATCATTCTCAATGATGAACTCCTTCTTTAGAACCTTGATGGCGTACAACTGCTTGGTGGTCTTGGTTTCAGCCAGCATGACCTTTCCGAAGTTACCTTTACCCAACACAGCAAGAAAGTTGAAGTGGTCCAGTCCTATCCTCTTGCCAGTGCCCTGCGTGTTAGCGGCAGGTGTGACCTTCTTTCCTGGCACTTCTGCAACTGCAGATGAAGGCTGCTGAGGAGGCGCCTGGGGTTCTGGCATCTTCTGTGGTGGAGGCATCGATTGTTGGGGATGCTGGGGTGGAGATTGTGGGGGAGGTTGTGGCAGAGGGTAAGAAGACTTCGTTGGGTAATTTGGTACGGCTGCTGGCTGCTGGTGGCTTGGTGGGTAGCTTGGAATATTGGCGTAGACAGATGGGTCGTAGGCAGCCGGTTGGGGCGCTTGCTGCTGCGACATGCGTTGCTCTGTTGGATATCCACTGCCCGATGCTCTTCCGCTCTGTGCTTGGTAATCTGTGTTGCTACGGCCATACCCTGGTTGAGTGGCCTTGTTCATTGCTGCCGCGGCCGCAGCCACCGAAGACTGAGTGCGTGGGCCCGAGGGAGGTCTTGATCCTGTCGATGTAGGCGATGTGGGCGCTCCAGCGGATCCAGATGTTGAGTATGAAGCACGCGCGGCATCGACTGACGTTGCCGACGAAGGATAAGATGGTTGTCGTGGCGGACCAGATTGTGGGCTCATTTGTTCCTTGCCGTAGGAATATCTGTCGGTTTGAGTTGGTGATTCCTGACCGGGGTGCCCAGGAGATTGGGGCTGCGCAGGTAGTGCCTGTTTCGCGGGCTGGCCTTGTCGCAGCGTGCGCTGGGTCATACCAGGGCCTGATGATGATTGTCCTCTTCTCGTTCTCTTAATCTCCATCAAAATCTGGTTGGCGACCTCCATGGACATTCCGCAAAAGTCTGGTACAAAATGGACACAGTGAGCGTGACAAGTGAGGCCACATTCTGCAACGTGGTTAGCGCGGTGAAAGGGATATTAATGACAGTGATGTGAAGACACTCACCAGTACACTTCTTAGTCTGCCTCCGGCCAAGCGGGAGAACGTAGCCGCAGTGACAGCACCAGTTAGCACCCATATTGGAGAAGTTTTCGAAACGATGTGGAATGCGGTGGTTGAGTTTTGCCTCATCAGGATCGGTCTCGGCATTGGACTGGGTGATGCACTTTGTGACGACTTTGGGGTAGCACTTCTTGTGGCAAGTGTAGTTGCAGTCGGAGCACTGCATGCCAGCAGCGTACTTGAGGAATTCGGCACAGAGAGCGCAGCGCATGACGTTGTAGAACTGCTGCTGCACAAACTTGTGTCCATACTGCTCAACCACGTCCTCTTTACGCTGACGGACGGCACCCTTACGACCCAGACCAAGATCGAAGGGCTGTTTGTTGCCGGTATTCTTGACAAAGGACATGGTGAGATGAATTCGACCAACAGGCTCGAGCGAGAACCAGTCGTCAATCATGATGGGACCAGTTTGTGGCTGTGGGGCACCCGGTGGTCTCATACCAGGACCTCCGCCAGGGCCGCCAGAGTTTTGTCCAGGAGGGGGCTGAAATTGCATATCGGGTTGAATTCCATGGTTCCCTCCCATCTTGTCGGCAGCTACCCAGCCAGAGTTTGCGAGTTCAGTCTCGATCTTCTTCCTGCGCATCTCTTCGGCAATGTCCGATATGCGCACCCACAGCATACCAATGGGCAGAAGATGGTCGCCTGCCTTGTCGTAAACTGTGATTTCAATCTCGTTTGCCTTGTCAATGCTGAAATCATGGACTTCGTCGGTCCAGCGATCGTTCCTGGTAGGCTTGGTGCGGCCCTTGATTGCGTCTTCAACCTTGATGTTGACAAAGGTTTCCGGGCCTCGACTAAAGCGCCCAGTAGCTGCGTGGTCAACATCAGCGACAGCGTGTATGCGGAGAGACAGTTGGCCACTCAGGGGTTTCCTTTGGCTGGGGACATCGAGACTATCGTCTGCACAATGGTTAGTTTGTACGCCAAAAGGATGCTACTAGCTCGTTTTAACTTACTGTCGTCGCCATCACCGTCAATGTCAACATGCAGATCCTCGTAGCGTTTCAGCGAGTGCTTCAACAGCTGGATCTTCTGGTTACTCTCGATGCGCTTGGCTTCGGCGTCCTGCTTGCTCTTGCGATCGCCCTCCATCTGATACAAGCGAACCATCTTCTCGATGCCATCCTTGTACTGCTTTTCTACACTGAGCTTGAATTCGAGCTGGGTCAGCATAAGCTGGATACGCGGACCGAGATGTGGGGTGTCGTATTTGATGAGATCTGTACAAGTTAGCGCAGTGTAGCGCAGAGGGAGACAGTGGAAAAGCATGTACCCAGCTTGCTGTAGTTGGGTCTTTTGTTGGGGGCGCCGGGCGGAGGCGGGGCAAAGGGAGCACGAGGAGGCTGCAAAGCGTCGCCACCGCTGAGCTGGCTGTACTGGCTCTGAGGGCCGCCGTAGCCGCCCTGGTCCTGCTGGCCATAGCCGTCCCAGTTGTCCTTGGGGGGAGGGGTCAAGGGGTTGGTGGACGAGTGTCCCGGCTGCAGGTTCATGTTGTCGAGGCCGGACGTGGTGCGCTGCAGGTCGAGATCGCGCAGCTTGGACTCAAAGTAGTCGATGTTCCTGCGGCCGTCCTTGATCTGGGTGTCGAGGCGCGAGAGGACGGCCGGGTTGTTGGTCGACTGGCGCATGGCATTGGCGGCATTGATGAGGGCCTTTTCGCGGTCGATTTTGCGCTGCACATTGGCAACGGTCTCCTCGACGTTGGCCATGGCGGGCGGGTGGTGGAGAGGGGGCTTCGGCGAAGAAGGCGGGCGGGGGTGTGTTCTTCGCCGACAGAGGCAACGGCGTGCTCAGGTGCCTGGCCTCTGCTAGGCTGGGAGGAGGGGTGTGTCGGCAGTCGAGCAGCAGCTGGGCCGGCAAGCCGACGGGCAGACGGGCGGGCAGGCAGTCTCTGGGGCGACAAGAGGCTGCTGCAACGCGTCGCAGGACGGGCGATGGGCGCGCGCGTCGATGGCAGAGGGGGGTGTTGAGGTCAATGGGAATGCTGGAGTGCGGTGGTGATGTCGTCGGGCAGACAGCGATTTAGCTCACGCATAAGGCGGCCTAGCGGAGCCCCACTCTGTCTCTTGCTCCCCTCTCTGTCGCTGTGTGTCTCTGCCTCTACCTGCAATCGCGTCGGAACGGCCTGGCAGCGTCGTCGTCGTCTTCTCGTTCGCTTTTGGTCGGTACGTGTCTTGCGCCGTCTTTTTGTCTGGCGTCGCAGGTGTTGGGCTGCACGCCGGCATAAGGAGAAGGTTATGACGACGCGACGGTCGGCGTGGGTCGACCGACTGGCGGGGTGAACATCTGTCAATACAACCAGACAAACACAAAACACCGCACCGCTCTCCCAGCTCAGCACCCCCAGTCTGTCCATGCCGACCCTACACCCGCCGCTCCCAGAGGCTGTCCGGACTCACACGACTCCGCGTCTTCGCCTGCTTGCATCCATTGCCATATCCCCTATCTGGTCCAAGGCATCTGCCCCCCGTGTTGGCCCAATCGGGCATCGACCCTCTGCCTGTGCAACTGCTCATCCTCTGCTGTACGAGTCTTGTCCTCACGGCCAGACTGCCTCTATCCCTCCTTGCGCCACCCTCTGAAACTGCAATTGTACACACCGCCGGCCCCCATCCGTCCTGCATTGCCTGTCGCGCACCTTGAGTGCTGGTAGTTGGGTTGCAGCCAGCTGGGGTGGTGCCATGAAACTAGACGTCTAACAGAAGGTATTTGGAATCCTCAGGTGTCACAACGCGTGATAATGCAATCAACACCAAAGAAGAAAGAGAACTAAGTGAGCAATGGATTTCTCCATACCCCGTGCTAGTCGCGTGACTCGCACAGCTTATACCCTCAGCTCCGCGACCTAGGTTTGCCACAGAGCCTCGACCGCCAAGTTGCAATTTTCTTGACTCCCCAAACTCGGGAGACCTCCCTACGAGCACATCTCGGCGGTCATGTCCGTGGGAGAAGTGGGCCTAGTAAAGATAACCCAGTGGCGGATCTCGCAAAGCGCCCAGTGACCCCAAGCCAAGGGATCTGCTCAACCGGCACAAACTCCCGCAGCGAATTGTGGGGAGGTTTTCCAATCTTTCCTTTGGAAAACTCAGAGAACGTCTTGCTAGTTGCGAGGAAAATTCGAGATACCCGGAAGACTACCTGCCCAGGTCGTGCCTGCCCCATCACAAAGACGATTGACTGACTAGATCCCAACGCACCGATGATAGCGACTTTTTGATGCCCAGCGCCGCCAATACTTTGGATTCACCCCCAAAAGAGTGTAGAGGCTGCAAAAACGATCCACTTTCAAGGCTCGCATCCAGACTAGAACATATTCCCCTCCACCACCCTGTAGATCTCGACGAAATCCACATCTTTGTGGTTGCTTTTTACAAGTGGATATCCACGTCACATGGATCGTCTCCGGGGATTCAACTACCGCCAATTGGTGCTCGTGAATTCAAACCGTGTCTTGCCTAAACACATTTCTGTCGACGGTAACATTGGGTTCGGCTTCCATCTCAGAGTCAGAACTTTCATGGGCTTGATGTTTCTTCTAGTTTCTCTGTCGCTGCAGGTACACCGGCAGTCACACGCTCGCAACGGTTGAACGCTTCCGAGATCTTCTGCGGATGTCGGAAAATACTGTAGGCTATCGAGCTATGGGCCAATCATGCTGTGGTACCGCGACTTTGGTAAGTTACAGGAGGCGACTCGGCATTGTGGATAGTGTCTATACTCTTGCTATAGATGGATCGTGTTCTTGCTAGCAACCCCTCTACCCTTTTTCCATGACTCCAGTGCGTTCTGATCAGGTTTAGAGTTTCGACGCGCCAAGGGCGCCCCACAATGTATAGGGCTCTCAAGGGTCCACATAGCGGAAACAGCCATTCAGCGCCTTGAAAACACAAGCATTCGTGCATCGAGATCATCGACAGCCGCACATGATGGTACTAGAATGTAGACGACCAGTGCCACATGCGGGATCTGGACCTGCCACTTGGAGCTCCACACCCGTGAGACACTGCTTCGCCTGTGCCGTGTCGGTGTCAGGTAGATTTATCTGTGCGGCGCATTCTGATGTCTCCAATCAGGACATGATTGGTCTGTTCTTACATGCCCGTGGACCCCTTGCCTTCTCATGGGTATCTGCACTCACGCATTTACCCAAGCCGCCCGTCCTAGGGCGTCAGCTTCCGAGATGCCGAATTGGCAGGTCAAGCAATAAGGATCTTCATGTCGGACTTTTTTTATGGGGCCCTTCGGAAGCGAGCCTGTGGCTTATGCAAGGCTTACTAGCACCAAGCACTAGCCATGTGGGATCACCTTCCGACATGGCGAACCCTCGAGCCGTGTCTGATGCCTTCGAGAAACGCGGATATGGGAGATCTGGAAGAGGTTCAGTGAGAGGTACCAAGATTGAGCATGGCAGATGAAGAACGCTTCATTCATCATCCCTAAGGCATGTTGTTACAAAAGCAAGCCATGCATTCTCAAACAATATACTACAACAGTGGAGCAGTATCCTTACTGGAACAATGGACCAGCCAATGGTACACGTGTGGTTGTATCTATCAAGCAAATCTGCTTGTTTTTCAGGGTCTGTTTTACCATCCGTAGTACCTGCGTTGTTCGAGTCCAGGCACGGGCGTGTTCCGTGGGCTCGGTTCAGCCGCTCTCTTCCTTCACCGGCTGACGCTATTAGGCCACCCGTACGGGCTCTTATGACGCCGTTCTCGACAGGTCGGGCACGATACGGATTCTAGTAATCGCTCGCCGTACCTTACCGGCAGCATCCCAGGAGTTCTCCCACGATCCGACAGAAAAATGGATCCACGTGGGTCTCTTCCTTGGATTCTCGCACAAGACCAATGTCAAGTTGTTCCATGGTCTGGGGCGGTTGCGAATGTGGCATGGGGGATCATCGCGAACGACCCAAAACGTGCCCCATCTCATCCCCTTCTCTCTGAGCTCATCTGTGTTAAATCCCCAGCCGTATTTCTCTCTGCCAGAGCGCCGTGACTCCAGCAACACCTCGCCTTCGCATGACTGATTGATACATTGTCTTGGTCTTCTTTTAGTTGATCGTTATACCAACGAGCGGTTCTTGTTTCGACCGTTTATTCATCATCTGTTGCTCCGTACACGAACCTGCACCCGCGGCAAAGGGTTCAAAGATGACTTACTTTGGTGATAAGGCACCAAACCTTGCTGCGTCTATCATCGCCCTCGCTGTCATTGCATACATCACCTACGGTTTGCGAGTCTACACCAGGCTTTCAAATGGAGCTTGGGGTCTCGATGACTGGTCCATGACCTTAGCGACTGTGAGCCACTCTCCGTTTTCTCGCACAACAGAAGTCATGCTGACATTGATTAATACAGCTTCCTTTTACGGCCCTAACGATATCCTGTATTGGCGGTGCATTCAGCGGTGTTGGCGTTCATGATGCTAGACTCTCACCAGAGGAGAAGGTCCAAGGAATGCAGGTATGTGCTCGTTTACAAGAGGCAATGATTCCTACTAACGCGCCCAGTTCTTTTTCTTCTTTGAGGTTTTCTATTGTTCGGCAATCATTCCCATCAAGCTGAGCATTTCTTTTATGCTCATTCGTATCGCCTCCCGAAGAAAGACGTACATATACAGCTTATATGCAGTTTCTGCCATGTTCATTATCATGAACCTCATCGCCTTGCTGTACATCATCTTCCAGTGCGCCCCCGTCTCCTACGCCTGGGACACATCGACACCCGGTGGCAAATGCAACCCCCCGCAGACACTTGCCGATATATACTATGCGACCACAGCCATCAACATTGCCACGGATTGGTTTTGTGCGCTGCTGCCCATACCACTGCTGTGGAACGTGCAGCTCAACAGGAATGCTAAGCTTTCTGTCGGCGTCATTCTCGGCCTAGGAGCCTTGTAAGTTCTACGTACCGCTCGCTTATCTCATAAACACGATCGAACTAACACGCCACAAAGAGCCAGTTTGTCTGCATGCATTCGTCTCATTTACACGGTGAACCTTACAAGTTCGACGGATTACCTTCGTGAGTTACTCCTCCTGCGTTCCCGCAGATCGATACTAACATCCGCACTAGACGGTGTCGCAGATGTGATTCTCTGGGGTTACGCCGAAAACGGCGTTGGAATGATTGTAGGCTGTGTCGCTACGCTTCGTCCTCTTCTGCAGCGTGTCCTCAGATTAGGGAGTAGCGGAAGCAGCGCGGCCCCGTACCAAACCCCTTCCGCGGGTTATGCAAAACGACCTGCTGTCAAGAATCGTTTGACCGGCAGAGACGAAGAATGGGTCGCACTCGACGACAACAAATTGACAAACACTGTTCGTGGACAGGGTAGCGAAGAGCATATTTTGGGTGGAAAAGACTTTCATGGAATCCATGTCACGAGCACGGTGGAGCAACGAACAAGCTCAGCAGAGCTGCGAAACAGCGCTCTGAAGGGAATACAATAATGAGGAGATTAAGTATTTGGTTTGTGGAGCGAAGACTATCTCAGTGCTCGAACGATACAAGACTACAGTACATACACATAGTAACATTATAGAAACTTGAACAACAGCATTACCTGTATCTTTTCCTTCACTCAGTGACTGCATAGCCCCGTCTCCCCAAGCCGCGCAAAATAACGCTATCAGACCCTGTTTTTGCCCGTGCCACATCAAATGCCGACAGTGGACGCCACATTTGTGTCAAAAAAAGCCACTAAACTCCACGGACCGCAGACGCTGACACTTATTTGCCAACGCCTTGTCAACGCACTTAGTATTAGCACTATGCCCCGGGCGCACCAACGCTCCGCGGGACGGCAAACCTTTCCTTTGTTTCTCTTCACCCTCCTTCCCCCTTCGGGCGATTTTTTCCCTTACGCCCCCAACCCCATGTTTTTCTTCCGCGGAATTCATCGCGCACGCCGCTGGCCAAAACGGCTACATGCTACTATGTACGTACCAGGTGGCGAATGCGAATGCGCTCGGCTCGGCTCGGGTCTCATGCTCTCTTGTTGTTTTTTGACGGACGGGAGAATGTGCGGTGAAAAAATGCGGCAAGTACAGCGGCGGGCAAGAGAATCGGCAAAGAAGCGACGGCAAAGAGCAGCGGCAGTTGGAGAAATGGAAAAAACGGTCTGTTCAGTAATGCTAGAAATTAAAATAGAAAATTAAGAAAAAAAAAAACATTCCCCTTGCGGACACTGCATGAAACGTAAGACGCGCGTCTGCGTCTTTGCCGCATATATGTGGGCGGGAGAGAGAGATCGGGAGATCGGGAAATTTGGGAATGCAGATACGAAGTAGATGCAGGAAAGTTGGGCAGGAATGCCATGTCGTTTGTCTTTTCGTCTTGCCTTTCCTGGGGCTGGCCTGTATAGTACGACGGGTTTCTGATCCTTCGCTCGCGGGAGGGCGGGAAAGACGGGCGGGATAGAGCTTATGTAGGCTTTTTTTTCGCTTGCGTTGCCTTATGTACATGCATTCATACTAACATGTCACGTAAATGCATACTATGGGTTGAGCGATCTTCCCTCAGAGAGGTGCCTTGGACTAACTTGTAGGAGGAAATGGTGCGAGGTTCCTGCGTTAGAAATGGGTTTGTTGGTTATGCTTGGTTTGTGTGTTGGGACGCGGGTGCAAGCGATATTACTGAAGGGAGATGGTGGCCTTGTAGGATGCGCGCATGGGTGTGGCAGGGAGTTGGCAATTTTGCCAAGTTATGCAAGATGGAAATATGGGGCCGGCGGTATCGTTAGAACGAAACTCCACTTGTGCAAGAGGTTGAGAAATGGTGCTGGTTGTGGTGGGACTATGAAGTTGAGATGCGTGTGTCGTAACTGCCTTGCGATAGACGAATGATGGTCACATCGAAATTGTAGATGTGAATGAAAAGGCTGTTGGAGTTAATGCTACTATTCGATATCTATACGCTTTTGGTTAGTGGGGAAAATGTTACAACCCACTTGACGGTAGTCGGACCGAGGACGCTCATCGCTGGAGCTAAGAGAGTACAATCTCTTACAGTGTTTCAACGGCTGCAGTGCCTGGGGTACCGAGGTAAATGATCTCGTGGTTGAGTAATCCTGAGTTGGCGGAAGAGTGCAAAGAGGCCAATGGGATTCACGTTTGTTTGAGGGTTCGCAGAGTGAACAAGTGCAAACAGAAGAGTCATCACCATGACTTCCAGCCTCGCTCCCGCGCTTCTTGCCAGGGGCTAATAGTCTCGTTTTTCGTTCTTGCATTTGCAGCGTTAAACATAGCCATGCCTGCAAATCTCTCTTCTACTTTAGTAGTGTCGCTCTCTTAGAATAGCATAGAAGAAACGTATACTAGAAGAAGGCGATAAAATTTATTATTTCCCTCTATTACGTGAGTATATTTCTTCTTAGAAATTCGATTAAAATAAATGTAGTGTGCTAGACGCTTGTCCGTAGACTAATCCGCGCCTAGATAACGGAAGATAATTCTATGATAATAGTTAGAGCTTGGATGATCGATGTAGCTAGGCACTAGACCAGGTAGTTGTCCGCCTTGTTACTACTCTTCATCATTATCTATAGTTAAGTTCTTAAGATCTTAGATTTTACGTGTATAATCTCCCCGTGCGGCCTTCTCTTTACGATAATAAGCAATATAGTTGTTATTATTACTACTATCTACGTCGGGCGTAGAAAGAAAGTAGAGTTCTAGATAGGTCAAACACGAGCTATCGAACGGCGTTTTACGCTTAATAGCTTCGAGAACCTCGACTAACTTAACAGTCTCTAGAGTTATTTTAGAATGTGTAAAGTAAATAGTGAAACTAAAAAGTAGTAAGAGCGGGTAGGACACCTAGCTATTAAACACCATAAGCGCTTCGCGCCTAGAGTGATCTGTGAATAGGATAACATGTATTTTAACGCGTTAAATACGTCCTCTAACCGCCCCACCCTCTCTTGGGAATCGCATGCTAGGGCCACGCGATTATGTTCAAATGGAGCAGTGTGAGTCGATGGGTGTTGTTGAGGAAAGTGTAACGCAGGAGAGGTGGAGTAGCACAGGCACAAAACACGGGAAACGCTAAGGCCCCCATGGTTAGACGACCTGCTGCCTGCATTAGTGACGGCAAGCTTTCCCAGCCCCTCATCTTTATAACCTAGACTTCGCCAGATGCTTTAGGTATTTTTCGCTCTGCTTTTGGGAAAAACGTACTACGAGCTGAGGGCTTTCGAATGTGTAAGCCATTTAGAAGCCATGTGTAGCAATTCTCGCGTTGTGCGCAAACCTCAATTCTCAGCGGGGCAATGTTGCCAAGCGCTGGCTGCCTACAGTAGTGTGATCCCACCTATTTCTTATAAAGCATTGTAGCTCGACTCGCGCCCAGCAAGCAGGACTACTTCTACGCAACTCATTTGAGACACACCTATACATTTCTTCTCCGCAGCTAGAGACCATTGCAACCCGCCGTCTTTCATAAGTGGTCTGTCCGCTGTCATCGAACCGACCCTGGTCTTGACCGACTGATTTCCTTATTTTTCAGAAATGTCGACTTCTTCTGGCAGCGTCTTCGGAGAGACTCTTCAAACAATCACCAACACTAAGCTAGAGGAACTCTCGAAACAACGTAGAAGCTTTGAAGAATCGAAATTCAAACTGCTAGGGTCTGTAAACTCCGAGAAGGATGCGCTCAAGCGTGTATGCCTCCTAATCGATGGACTAAAAGAATCCTTTGGCATTCAAACAGACGGAAAAGCAAAGTATGGGCGGGCTGGCCAATTGACTAGTAGTGGATCTCGCAATACCCGTCTCGAGACTGATCTCCAGAATCTGAGTCGTTTCATTGAGCAGGCTCGCTTTGACCCCTCCGTCTCAGGAAAGGTTCTTAAGAATTGGGAGAAGACACTACTTCAGTACCTTTCCGTTCAATCTACCAAGTTCGAGTTCGCCGACCTCTATGGGAAGCTGGTCACCGAATGGCTTTCTTCCGAGGCGTCTCCAAATGATGGAGATGTTGAGATGGCTGAGAGCTTTGAGGAATTACCTGGCGCAAAAAAGCTAGCCAATCGCACAGCATGGGAGAAGGAGGTCTTCCAGGCTGCTGAGGTAGATGAGAAAGTTGTGAGATCGTATCTCGAAGGTCTATTTATGAACGGCAAGAAAGAAAATGCTGTGGCAATCGGCGACTTGCGCGTGAAGGTTACAGACTTCGAAAACAGTTTGACTGGCGCAAATTTGTTCAACGTACACTCATACTCACTTCGTTCGACCATCAAAGGGCTCCGAGCCACTGACCTACTTTCAAACGAGAAGCGCGAAGCACTGGCAGATTTTCTTGACAACGGTTAATAATATATGCACTTTTTTAAAGACTTTAACTGACAACCGCATTAGAAGTAATACTGAAAGAGCTCTGCGACATTCTTAATATGCGCATGGCAGCTCTCGATCGTTGGACGTGGGGACCACAAGTCTTAGTGGAGCAGCGCAGGAAGATCAATGGCGAATTTTCCATCCATTTTGACCCGGATTTGTTGCAAGCTATTTTTCTGCATCACATCGGCGTGCGATGGTATGTCAACTTCTTTCGGTCTGTATCGACAGAACTAATACCCAATTGACAGGTCTGTTTTCTTCAAATCCGCATTCTTGGAGTTGCATAAACACGATGCTTGGAAGAGCTCTTCGACGGAAGTTTCAAAGACTGACCGTTTGCGGCGCTCGTATTTCCTAGGTAAAAAAGGCACAAAAATGTCCACCAGTCTAGAGCAGAAGCGGAAAAGCGTACATCACTACAGGTACTTTGCACAGAGATTGCTTGACTCTGATACGCAGCAAATCGAAGCTGAAGAAGGCGAAGAGGAAGCAGAGTATGGAGGATACGTTGCCGCAAACCAGAAACGGCTCAAGGTCATGAGAACCCCAGACCAAGCCTATCGTTCAAAGGAAGCTTATTCAGCAAGTTCACCAGTCCTATACTCCCCTATCGTGAGGAGAGAGATGGCAGAGGAGGAATTCGGTTTAGTTGAGGAAGAAAGCCATAATGACGAATTCCGCGATTTCGATGACGAAATGTATCTTCACCAGCCCAAGAAACCCATGGAGTCCAAGCAGAGCCTGCTTCACCTTGTTGCTAGCGAGGTTATTATCAACACTCGGATACATGGCGAGTTTACCTGTGTCCACACGACTTTCGATTCTTGGAATCAACTTTTACCGCACCAGACCATATCAGCAGTTCTTGATTTCCTTGGTGTCTCAGCGAAGTGGAGGTCTTTCATTGAGAGGTACCTACAGGCTCCATTGAAGTTTATAGACGACCCGTCATCCGAGCCGCGTTTTCGTCGGCGAGGCATGCCAGATTCTCATGCTCTGAGCGATACGCTGGGCGAAGCAGTGCTCTTATGTCTCGACTTCGCTGTCAACCAGGCTACTGGCGGACCAGACCTGTATCGCCTTGGCAATGAAATATGGTTTTGGAGCAAGGAGTATGAGACCTGTGTAAGCGCTTGGGCCAGCATCCTCAAATTCACAGGCATTATGGGAGTCAAGGTCAGTTACTGTTCCTCAAGATTCGGTCATGGCGGCTGACAAGAAGACCAGCTGGATGCAAAGAAAACCGGTAGTGTACGCATCTCACGCGAAGGCGAGAAAGCCATCGACGATCGTATTCCATCAGGCGAGATCCGATGGGGCTTCTTGCAGCTCGATCCAAGAACTGGTCGGTTTGAGATTGACCAGAAGATGGTTGATGGTCACATAGAAGAGCTCCGCACACAACTACAAGGCAAATCGAAGAGTGTTATCGACTATATTCAAGTCTGGGTATGTCACCTAATTCAAGCAAGTGCTATTACAGCTGACTAATGTCCGAAAACAGAATTCATATGCGGCCACGTTCTTCAGCTCGAATTTCGGGAAAGCTGCTAATTGCTTCGGCCGTGAACACGTAGACAAGCTACTTGCTATCCATCGCCATATTCAGCAGAGCATTTTCCCTGATGGCAGCATCGTTCAGCACCTCAAGCAAATGATAGAAGAACGCTTCTCGGTGAAAGAGGTACCGGATGGCTTCCTCTTCTTTCCAGTTGAACTGGGAGGTCTTGATCTCAAGTCACCATTCGTGCATCTTTTGCAGATCCGGGAATCAGTCAAAGAAAACCCTTACGAGTTGATCGATGAATACGAACAACAGGAGCGCGAAGACTACATCATTGCCAAATCTCTGTTTGATAAGGGCGGTATCCGAAGCGCGGCTAATCCTAACTGGAAACCCGAAGATGCCGATACGTTCTTCTCTTTCGAAGAGTTCTCCAAGTACCGTGAGGTATTTGGTGGCTTCAAAAACGCAAACTTGCTGAATACTTATAAGGAATTGCTCAAGCGGCCACATGAACAACCTGTCACTCTCAGTGTGTTAGTCAAGCAAGCACTAGATCAGCTCTCGGGCCAGAGCAACCTACGAGGCATCCTTGCCGAATGGGAAAGGATGGAAGCCTACTGGAAGTGGATTGCTCAGATGTATGGCCCAGAGATGATTGAGACGTTCGGTGGTCTTAACGTGGTTGACTTTGGGTTGCTGCCCATTGGTATGGTGTCCATGTTCAGACAGCGGCGTACTAAATGGCAAGGTTGATGCGGGCATGAAATGATTTCAGTTAGGTAAATATTTCCCGGGAATCAAACAATATGGCTATCACGATGCAATTCATAGCTGCTGTCGATGATAATGAGATCATACTATACCGTTGTAAAGTGTCGCTTATCTTGGCCTCGTATAAATAATGTGGAGAGGCTTCTATAACTGGAACATCAGGTTTTTACAAGCTGGCCGAGAGAACAAGTATTATTTACCAGGCCAAGATGTAGCTTGATGGAACTGGTTATCTGAGCGTCTCCCGCGCACATACTTTTGCTTCAGTCTTACGTATATCAATCTACCTCTTTGCTCACAATTTCTGATTTATCTAATTCCATTGGGTTCAGCAAAAGTAGTGAAGTGCATATGAAGGCACGACGGGCATCGTAAAAGCTGTCATCGAATACCTGGACCATCGCGCATGATTCTCAGTATTCCCGATGGTCATATACCACGACTTTTGAGGCAAACGCTTGCTGAAATACAAAAAGATGGCCGCGTTACGCAAGTGGGGCAAAGAGAGCACCAAAAATACCTGGAAACAAATTAATGACACACTGAGCTTCTGGGTAACTACAAATTAACTCGGTTGTCTTGTCGATCAGTTATGACTACTTGGATCGACGCATCGGACGACTCGAAGCGCATACTGTAAGAAGCGTCTGTTTCCCAATCTTATACAATACCATGGCCCAAAACCGCTCATATCGGCTTATTTGATGAGACCGGCGATGCCTCTGTAGTTTGGGTGATAGGAAGTGATGTGATGTCTTGTGCAAAATCAGGTACATCGAGGAAGGAGTCACGTCAGAATCAGTTACCTTGGACTATGTTCAAGACAAACAACCTAGGTTTGATACACCAAGATGTTGTGCCACATCTCTTACATAGACCGCTCGTATTTGTTACTTCGGAGGTTACCGGGTCGGACGCTCGATAGCGCTTGGTCAAGCTTAACTGACCAACAGCGAGCCTATAAGATGCTGAGCTGGTTGTCGCGGGATGAGGATTATTGGGTCGTGAGTTGCTGGCTTGATGTTCTACTCTGCCGAGTCGACGGGTTTTCGTTAGCTGCAAGTGATTCTGGGGCAAAGAGGCCATCAGCTGCCTGAACGATAGTGTCATCTATCGTCAGATGCCAAGGGTCCTCGATGAATCGAAATAATCGGATAAAAATTGTCCCTACCACAATAGTGCAGCCACTCACCAACTCTGGTCAAACTCGCTTTCAGAGATATGAGGCAAATACAAACAGACCTAAGTGGTAGTGAATTTCGCATTCATTAATTACCGCTCATCAGTCCTACTGCCACACCGATGATGTGACACCTATCCGTTTGTAGAGTATACTTTATTGGGCAACTATAAGAAATACAACAAGACAGTCATCAGCTACTACTTGTCCTAGATTTTGGTGCGCCTATCAACCAGTCTACCGAGTTACAGATGGCACAGGCACAGTAAGTACATCTACACAGTTAACATTTTTGTAACCAGTCTCATCGGTACAAAGGCAAGCAGCACCAGCATTCCAACTACCATAGCATTTCTAGGACCACTGGTGTGTGGTTCGTGAACAAGTTAGTGCACTTTATAAGAGAGGTCCTAGATATGGATACGAAGATATCGTATCTCATATATGGCAGCAAATATGCCAGGTGTACTTTCTCAACTATGGAAACCCGGCATGGAAAATCCACCGAGAACCATATAGAGGCCTGCCCCCGAAAAGGGTTTCAGATGCCAGGCCAGATGTTACCACGATCAGGGTGACTCAAGGCCAGCAGCAGCAAGATCCACCGGAGTACCATACCAGAGACTATCTATGGATAGAACGTAAGGCAGCAACTCAAGATAATCCTCACGGCTGGAAGGACGTGTTGCGCGAGTCCGTCGGTCGGCTGGCTGGAGCCCATCCTAATCGAGAAATCTTCCTGATTCTCGGTGTAGGAGTCATATGCATGTGGTTTTTATGGGATCCGCTAAATCAGCGGCCGTCCCAAGCACAGCTCTCTATCCGTCGAGCGAACAACGCTGGGGCTTGGCCGGTCGACCCGCGGATCAAGGCGCTCCAGTCCACAGCCTGGGTGGATGTAACGAATGGCGAGATCCGCTCCGAAAATGCCATGGAAATCGAATGCTGGAAGATGGTGCAGGTTGGGGGCCAAAATGTTCTTCAAAACATTAACGACCTAAACTCGCTTGAACAGTTTCTGATTAGCGTTCGAAACGCTGTTCTTCCAGGACTAAATCCACCAGAGTTTTCTTAAGGTCATTGGGCGCTCATTGACGAGCCAAGCCTAGAAGGCTTAGTCACCGGAATTTCCTTCTTCTTCTACTCTCCTCTTTCTACCTGTATCTCTTCTTTGTTTGGGTTTTCCTTAATATTTGTTTCCTTCCTTTACTTTCCACGGATTCCTTATCAAACTGTTTACTTTAGCGAGTGGTTCTCGAATTGCCTCTGTACTTAGCTCTTCTTTCTATGTATATTACTTGTAGTAAATATAGTGTCTACTTCTTTTCTCTCTCAAATGAATCTTCTCTCTTTTCTCCGCTATTCCCTCACTAGCGCTGTGTGAAGTCTCTCTCACTCACACCCACATACGACTTGAGGAAGTCCACTAGTAATGGTGATAGCAAGCGCGTGAATACCCCATTCTAATACGTCTGCTCTAAATGCTGTGGATATACAATTACTATCAGAAAATGTATCAAGTTGTATGAGACTAGGTGCAAGCGAAAACCACAGCTATCTGTAGGCCTTCTATGTTTCTCTGAGCTCCTCGAAATGGCCAGGAGACGTGAGGCGAATACATGGCACTCACTTCTTGATGTACCGAGTCATGAATACAGTGAAGAAAAATATACGCGAGATGGTGTTGAATAGCAGTAAAATGTGTGAAATCGTGACACTGTATTTGCCAAAGAGAAACTGAATTTGTTCTTAGTTGTTAAAGAGCATACGAACAGAAAAGCTACGAAAGTAGAGCAGTGGACATAAGCATATTAGAAACATTACAAAGATGCGAAGAAAACCGAAACTTGAGTGATTTTCTCCTCTAGTACTAAAGGCCTATCGCCATGAAACTACACATCAAGCAAAGGTGCAAGTGAGCACCAGCAAGTGTGCGACACTCGGCCGAAGGTTTACTCAGAGATGGAGCCAGATCAGCCCAAAGAAGAGTCGGCAGGAGTGTTAGGGCGAGGGCTGCGCTAAGAAGTAGCAGGAGCACGACGAGCTACTAGGATGGTACTATGATTGTCATACGTGACACGGTGTTTTTCCCTGATGCCGTCAGAGTGGGGTGTGTGTCGTATATCGTGGTTCGATCTGGGTCGGGGTGTGCGGGTGCAATGTTGAGAACCATTGCTTTTGCCATCTGTTACGTCTCGTGGTCCAAGATGGCGATGTCAAGGGCAGAACCCCAATTCTCGTCGTGTTTGATCTTGAGGTGTTTGGTGCGTATGTTGTTGAATGTCACCGACGCAGTATGGTGGTTTGGTCCATAAGATGATGATTCATTGTTCTCCTCGGGAAAGACCCCGTTCAGTATCTATGTACTTGAAGTCACGTGCTAGCTATGTGACATTGAATGCAAGGCCGTCGCACCGCGCCTCGACGGCAGACCAAGCAGGAGAATGCGCTGGGTAGTCATGGCATTGGATCTTCCCTAGGAGACCGTGGATGCTGAAATCCGAGTCCACGTCTGGCTCGCTACTTGCGCTGCTAGACTCGGGAATTGGGTCTTTTAGCACGAAGTCAAGTGCAACGGCCACAGGATTGTATAGGAGAGGGATCATCATTTTGCTAATCATCTCTTGCACGCAGACAATCGTATCCTCGTGCACGGCTTCCCGGATCGTCGCCAGACAAGGAATTTGGCTTTCAACTGACGTCCGGTGAGTTCACTCCCTGGAGAGGAGCGTTTCGAACCGTAATAAGGAACTGCTCAATCGTGGCCAATTCATCATTCTTGCTACGTTTCTTTAATACTCGGGTTGGTCCAGTTGCGCTTTTAGCCGTGGCATGACCAATGACTGCCTTGAGCTGGAATGGGCAATCATCAGAGCAGAAGTCTTCGATCGTGCCAGCCATTGCGAAATTGTTCGAGAGGGACAGTTCTGTCTGCGGTACAACCATCTCCATCCCTAACACTGCCACCTCCATGAGCTAGCTTTTGCTGTTGTTGACCATGGCCGTGAGGTCAAAATTCAGTTCCTGACCCGTCGCACCATGTATGATTAGGCGCTTCAAGCTTAGTACTATTAGCACCCATATATCGGTAATGTCGAGGTGCCATGCGAAATAGCGAAGCGTAGGGAAGAATGAAAGGTTGCAGACGACTTTAGCAGATATTATAAGCTTTATAAGGTTCAATGGCATGGACTTGATGCCAGACCCGACGATCAGCCATTCAACGGACTTGAGATTCTCCGCTAGAGTGATAGCGAGGGCGAGTGAAGCAAGGCCGATGTAGGTGGACGCATAAATACTAGTGCGGCACACCATATATGCCTGCTCAATCGCATCTTGCATACCTGGGGAGGTGTTTGATGGCAGATAGTCCGGTAGACACTATTCGAGTATGGTGTCTACAAGGCCACTGCCCTTCTGACCTCTGGGCAAAGGAGACCGATCTTCGGGGTTATCTCCATTGATTCGTAGGCTCGAGGAACGTTTTTGGCTCCTGAATGAATCTGTCGTCTAATATTCTAGCTCTAAGGCTTGCCCGATATCGATTGCACCCGTGGTCATGTTGATCCAGCGTGTGGGACCAACCGCCTTGATGCGTGGGTCGACGGGCCAAGTCACATTGGCATTGGTAGATTGGAAGAATAGTTGTTGTTGGGCTGGCAGTGAGTTCTGCGGGTCCCATACAAAGTATAGGCACTTCCACCCGATAGCAAGCATCAAGAAAACATCCCGAGTGGGATGTGCGTTGGAAAGGCGAGTGACTGCTTCAGCCGTGACGTCTTTCCAGCCGAAAGGTTTGTCATGGTTAGCGGCTTTACACTCTATCCATAGATAGTCTCTTGCAGCATCCCTTAACAAAACGCCAAGGGGTCCGGGGGTGAACTTGATGGCAATCACGTCCGGCCTCACTTTGGGAGGATTTCCGGGAGCGTGGCCTCTGTAGGCCTCTCTGATCACATCCCACCGCGGACCGCTGGGTCTTGATGCATTTTCGGGAAAGTATAATCGGCAAATTGCTTTCGGGGTTGCTTCATGGCTGTCGATTCTGGCGGGGATTTGCGTTTTGGTCTTTGCGCAACAGGATCAGGTGTCATGGTATTGCCACGAGAGGAAGATTCTTTCCTTTCCATTCTGAATCCTTCGAGCTCCATCGCATTGGCGCGATTGATTTCGCCCGTGGCTATATTTGCCCAAACTGTGGGATGAGGGACCTTGACGTTGCCTCTTGATGAACGGATGTATAGCTGTGGCTGGACCCCTCTTAGGTTCATTGGGTCCCATACGAAGTACATGCATTTGTACCCAACACCGAGAATCAAGAAAATAGCTCGATTGGGATGTGCCTCAGATAGGCGGGAGGCAGCCTCATCTATGACTTTCCTCCTCCGTTGGCGCCTTACATTCGACCCAGATATAATCCCTTGAAACGGAGCGGGGTATGCCGTCAGGTGGTGTGTAACTTGGCATGAACTTGACTGTGACCACGTCTGGCTTAGTCGCCTGAGGATCTCCAGGTGTAGGCCTCTGTACGCCTCTCTGATGACATGCCGCCAAGGACCGTTCGGTGTTAGCGTGTTCTCGGGAAAGTACAGTCGGCATATTGCCTCCCACGCATGCCAAACGATGTCTTCGAGCGAGTACGTGGGCCCTCTTTCATATAGCAACGCGATTCTGAAACACGCCATAGTTCTGTGATCCCAGAAGTGCAGCTGGGCTTGCCTTGATATTGATGAGATTAGTTACAAAGATGAACGGGTAGATCTTCTTACTGTGCCATTTGTACTGGAGTCGAGTAGAAGTCGACACAAGAAACTTTATATTGCGTTGGCGAGGGTATATGAGATTCGTGTTTGTTTTGGTTGAAAAGAATGAAGTATATAATCTGGCAGGCTGGTTGATATATACGCCAAAACCAGGGCAAGTAGTGGTTGATAACTATCTTATAGTTGCCTAATAAAGTATACTATACAAACGGATAGGTGTCACGTGGTCGGTGTGGCAGCGGGACTACTAATGAGCGACGATTGGTCGGTGCGAGATCTACTGCCGCCTACGTCTGTTTGTATTTGCCTATCCCTAAAAGTGCGTTTAGTCAGAGGGGGGAAGTGGCTGCATCGTTTGCTTCTCATTTCACTACTCGCTTCGAAGTTGTGACCAATGTCTTGGATTCTTCCAGTATGTACCAAAATCGTGATTATCGCAGTCTCCGCACAGCGTAGCACGAACAAAACGGGAAAAACAAAAAGTATCAATTAGATGAGTGAAGTCGACAGTGATACAGCATATTGTTCAAGAGTAGATAAATACAATCTCATCAATACAACATGTCCAATCATACCAGAATTAATAGGCAGGATAATCGTACAGCATATCGCGCGTGGCGCCGACGTCGGCGTGACGCAGGAACAGAGACTTGGCGGGGTTCTTCTGTCTGTGGCGGGGCAGCGGAATAACAGCGGTTTTCGAGAACAGGCAGTGCAGCACAAATGCCGTCGATGTACTTGCTCGGTCAAATTCAGTACGTAAGAAGTAGAAAACAATGCCATACCATGCACCAGTCTAGATGCCCCGTGCATGTGTTCTGGAATGTGACGGGACGGGGGTTCCGTGGTTGAGTCAAGCAGCGATTCCGGAGCTACAACAACATTTTTCCCCACGGGGACCAGCCCTTCACATCATTCCTGAGTCAACATCCTAATTCCTATATCGTTTTTGTGCTTGGTTACTATACATACCAAATACAATGTCCTCACATACAGCGTCACAACGGTATCTCAGCACCCGGGGTGGGTCCTACGACGTGAGAATCTCCCGCGCCAGACATGGGCGCAAGTGCATGCTAACAAAGTGCAGTTCTCCTTTGAGGAGGTCGTCCTCAAGGGTCTCGCCTCGGATGGCGGCCTGTTCATTCCCGAAGAAATCCCTACGCTGCCCGACGACTGGGCGTCCAAGTGGAAAGACCTTTCCTTCGCAGAACTCGCCTTCGAAATCTTCTCCCTATACATTTCCCCGTCCGAGATTCCCTCCGCAGACCTCAAAGACATCATCCACCGCAGTTATTCTACCTTCCGCGCAAAGGACGTAGTCCCCAGCGTTACACTCGACAAGGAGAAGAACATCCACTTGCTGGAGTTGTTCCACGGCCCTACATTTGCCTTCAAGGATGTTGCGCTGCAGTTTCTGGGCAACCTGTTTGAATACTTCCTTGTGCGCAAGAACCAGGGCAAGACAGGCCGCGACAGGGAACACTTGACCGTCATTGGCGCGACAAGTGGTGACACTGGTTCGGCAGCCATCTACGGTCTGCGTGGAAAGAAGGACGTGTCCGTCTTCATCATGTTCCCGCATGGCAAGGTCAGCCCGATCCAGGAAGCACAGATGACGACAGTCATGGATGCCAATGTGCACAACTTGGCTGTAGATGGCACCTTCGACGACTGCCAGGTATGTACAAAAGGACCGTAGCCCGGGGCGCAACTAACGAGTACCAGGACTTTGTCAAGGCCCTCTTCGCCGACCCAGAGATCAACAAGACGCACCGCCTCGCTGCCGTAAACTCCATTAACTGGGCACGCATCCTTGCGCAGATCACCTACTACTTCTACTCTTACTTTGACCTCATCAAGAGCCCATCCTTCCTCCCAGCCTCGACCGTCCGCTTCGTCGTGCCCACAGGAAACTTTGGTGACATTCTTGCTGGCTACTTCGCGAAGCGCATGGGCCTGCCTGCCGAAAAGCTTGTCATCGCAACCAACGAGAACGATATCCTGCATCGCTTCTGGGAAACTGGCAAGTATGAGAAGCACCCCGTGCACGGAAAGGAGGCCGAGGGCGGTATCCCAGAAGATGGCGCCAAGGCGCACGAGGGTGGTGTCAAGGAGACGCTGAGCCCAGCCATGGACATTTTGGTTTCGTCGAACTTTGAGCGTCTGTTGTGGTTCCTCTCGTACGATGTCTACAGCACAAACTCAGACGCCGTCTCGCAACGGAGGAGCCAAGCAGGCGACCATGTGCGCAACTGGCTCAACGAGCTCAAGTCCGCAGGCGGCTTTTCTGTCGATAAGCAGATTCTGGAGGCTGCCAAGGCCGATTTCTCGTCGTACCGCGTCAGCGATGAGGAGACAATTGAGACGATCAAGTACGTCTTCAATGCAGACTCATCCAAGAACTACGTCTTGGACCCGCACTCGGCCATCGGTATCGCAGCAACCCTTCGCTCCGTACAGGTGGCCAAGCCCCCATCTACACATCACATTGCGCTTGCAACTGCACACCCGGCCAAGTTTGCCAACGCGGTTGAGCTTGCGTTGCCAGATCAGAAGGAGTACTTCCACCAGAAGGTCTTGCCAGCGGAGTTCAAGGGCCTCGAGGACAAGCCAAGGAGAGTCAGCCATGTCAAGAAGGCAGAGGGCTGGCAAGGCGTGCGCAAAGTCGTTGTTGCTGAGGTAGAGGCGGAACGACAGGCTGCAGAGAAGGGTGCACAGTAGGGCCAAATGTTGAAAAATTTGTGCGGGTGGAATTGATTTTTGAAATAGACTAAAGACTGAATCTTGCTCTACGAATCGCAAGATATTCATGAAAATCTAACAAGAGTTAATCTTTTGATGTATATGCACTGGATATCTCAACATATCTATTCGTCTGTTCTTTATCTGCTTTGAATGCCCCACAGCACATCATGGAGTCTTTCATACTTGACACTTCACGCACCTCTACACGACCCCAGTCTCTAAGGGCACACAATCCACAACACCCATCTCTGTCCTGGGGCCGATCAAGCCTAAGTCACTACCCCGTACTTTCCCTACCCCCATCTCTCTTACTAACTGCCTCATTCTCAAACCCCAATCCTGCCCGCTGTCTCACAACCCCAAACACAGCACTACTATCGCACCTCCTCCCCCTCTCTTCCCCATACACCTTCGCCTCATCCGCAGCCTTAAGATACATTTCCCCAATCTGTAGCTGCATCTCATTCTCCCTCGCCAGACCCACCGCATGTCCTACATCCTTGATCCCTAGTTCCAGCCCCGATGGCGGTGCTTCTCCCTCTGGAGGGAAATAAGTGCCCTGCGTTAACCTACGCGACACACCAAGGCAATAAGCGCCTAAGTTTTCTTCGACCAGGTCTTCAAGAATATGGGATGGGAGCCCGGTTTTCTCAGCCAGCGTGTGGGCTTCTGAGAGGAGCGTCATGAGACCTGCGGTGAGAAAGTTGCTAGTTGTTTTGAGGAGGAGGGCTTGTGAGGGAGTGTTGCCGACCTGCAGGACGCGCCGGGCAATGACGCCGGTGAGGAAGGGGGAGATTGTGGTAATAGCGGTGGGGTCGCCTGCGAGGGCGATGAGGAGTTGGCCGGCTTCAGCGACGGGCGTGGCACCGAAGACGGGGGCCGCGAGGTAGGTGGCCTTTTGGCCAGCGAAGGATGTGCAGATGGAGTCTGTGGTGGAGGGGTGGACGGTGGTTGTATCAACAAAGATTTTCTGGGAAATAGAGCCGCTAGATTGGATCAAGGTAGTAACATTGGTTAAGGCTGTGTCGTCGCTGACCTGCGGATGGTTAGTTTGCTTGGTCCTGCTCCTCTGTTTGTCCGATAGATATAGGGCAAATCACCGAAATAAATATCACGTCACAGGCTTGAACTAAATCTGCAATTGAGGCACATGCTGTAGCACCGAGCTCTTCCAACGACTTGCCCCGTGCAAGCGTCCTGTTCCAGTATTTCAGCGGTGGGAAGCGGTCTTGCTGCTGTTGTATGTATTTTTGGATGTTCGTTGCCATGGCCAGGCCCATGGATCCTAGGCCTATCCATCCCAGCTGTAGGTTCTCCGACAAGTTCATCTTGAAAGAAGGAATGGGATAAGTTGAGATTCGGACTTGAAGTGCTTAGTAATAAAGTCTTTAAAGACTGTGTAGTCAGTAGAGTAGGTTGACTCTTATATCGTCTCCACGAACGTTGCATTGCGCTAGTGTGCATCAGGCAAGTGACCGGATATCCAAGGAGCCAGTCAGCAGCATTCTCGAACAACATCATGGCTGCAGCTGGGAAGATGTCAATTTCTTGCGAAAAATATACTGTGATAATAAAAATACTCATACACCAAGTCAGAAATCAAACTCCGGGCTATGCTGATATCCACTAATTTTGAAAGTCGCATTCTGATGAGTTGAGCAAAACGATGATATTGTGCCCTGCTCTGTTGCGTGCTGTAACTGCCTCGAGGGACGAATCTACTCTTCATCCTCGTCGTCGTCGACCACGCGTCTCCGCTTTGTCCGGCTAACAACCACCTCGTCGTCATCGTCATCGTCGGCTGCAACCGCCCCGCCTCTTGCTCTCTTCGGACTTGGCGCGATGCCCTCATCTGGATCGTCGTCGTCTTCGACGATTTCCGGCTCCTCGTCACTAGCGGCAATGAAATCGTCTTCTTCATCGTAGTCGTCTTCACGATTCCTCCTGGGGCCACCGTAGTCCTCGTCGTCACTCCAATCGCGCCGTATGCCAGTCTTCCTCTGTTGCTGTTTCCGGGGAGCGCGGTCTTCCAGTCCGTCAATGTCGAGCCCGCCTCCTGCTGCACGGCCACCGCTGCGGCCCATGGTGCGGTTTGCACGCTCGGCCTGGCGGGCCTCGTGCTTCTCACGGGCGCGCAACTGTCGCTGCTTCTCTTTGAATGTAGCCTCCTCGCGCTGCCTGCGCAGCTCGGGATCTTCGTCCACGTTGATAAAGGAGATGGCTTGGTCGGCGTCGTCTCGGCCCTTGGATGCAACCTTTGCAAGATCGTTTTGCAGCTTCTCCAGTGCGGCGTCTTTTGTGTTTGCAGCGGGCACTACGTTCAGAGATGTTGTGAGCTTGTTGGTAACACGCATGACGTTGGCCTCCTCGTAGGGCGCGACGAGATATGTGTAACTCTCCTTCTTCGCGCTCGTCTTGGCGCCAGACTTGTCTTCTTTGATAGATGTAGGAGTGGGAATCTTTGGGTTTACTTGCGGCGGCGCTAGCGTGTTGGCGTCAATGTCGAACTGCACGGTAGGGTCGCTGGCGAGCTGGAGGGTAAGAGAACCGTCAGACCATCTCAGAATGCGAGCATTCGACTGCAGCGTGGCATTGTCGGAGGGTGAGCGCCGCCATCGAATGGTGGTCATGGCAGTGTGGTAGGCGGAAAAGTGCTCGGACGCGGCAAGCTTGGAGTGGTGGTCGGTCGTGGGTGGCTGGAATGTCTTGTGGTCAAAGGCTTTGTCCTCAAAGGAAAGGAAGCGCGGGACTTTGAGGAGGTAGAGTTCGTTGTCGGTGGGCTCGGGGACTGCGTGTCGCGCCAGGTCTGCGTCCATGTATGCAAACGTTTGTTGCTCAACTTCTTCCACAGTCTCGTGCTGCCTGGCGCGGTCTGTCCGTCCTTCATCGTCGCCAGAGTCGAGTTCCTCGTCGTCCAGCTTGCGCTGCTCACTGTGACACGTCAATTGAATGCGGCGTGATGTTTTCGGGTGCGACATACGCTTCGGCATCCTGTGCATCTCCATGGTCGTCGTCATCGGCGCCGCCGTCGCCAAACAGATCGTCGTCGTCTTCGTCAAGCCCATGATCCTCGACGGTATTCAGCGGCGTACCTCCCTCGGCATTCTCAGCGGGAGTGGCATGGCCATTGGCCTCGTCGTCGGACAGGGTTGGGTCGTGGCCCGCGTCAGACATGGTCGCGCCGGGTGCAGCTGGCTGCGCTCCTTGCTAGGCGCCGAAATACAGTCCGTCGAGGTGAGGCGGAGAAAGGCGATAGCAGAGAGGCAGACTCGCAAACGGTACGCGTGATGGTGGTAAAGTCCAAAGAAACGCGACGGGGAGAGCCCAGAAGTTAGCATCAAAGTTCCCCAGCAGCGCAGCAGCGCAGCAGGCAGGCCAGGTACGTGACGCTAGGCCCAGTGCGGCGATAGCGCCCCGCCCCTTCTCGATGCTGGCACTGGCCCTTAGGGAGCGGCGAGTGGGCCCAAAAAGACAGCCCGCTCGAGACGTATCACCACCACCCTCCCCCTTCAGTTCTCTTGCAGCCTCTCCAAGCCGGCCCTCTCTAGGTGCATCAATAGTCTCTGCCTCGCCGCCCACCGCCCCCTGCAAGCCCAAACCCAGAACCCCCGCAAATCATGGCTTCTTTCTTCGCAAACGTGTAAGTTGCTTGGCACATTGCTCGCCCTCCCTCGAGTGCCTCCCCTTCCTTCTGCAGTCCAAACCCCACCCCCTGGTATGTTTCAGACAGTCTGTGACATATCCTCTCTCGACTTCCTCTCATGAACTTTGTGTTCCTTGGAAACCACCAATTCGTCTCTTGGAAGGGGTTGCAGGCTGCTCGGGTGATGCCCAAGGTGTTCCGTCTCTAACAACTTCACCGATAGTCGCCAAGGATTGGCTGGACGATCCAGCAAAGGTCAGCAACAGCCAGGCAAAGGGTCCTCATCACCAACCGCCTCCTACTCGGCATCCCCAACTTCTCAGCAAGCCCCGAACCAGCCGCCTATGCCAGGTTCGCCTGCTCTGTCGTCCAACATGTCGTTCGAAAGCCAGGGTCCGCCGTCTGAGGGGTCCGTGCCGTCTGGTTCTCGCAGACCGCCATTCTTCTTCCGCGAGGAGTACTCCAACTTGATTGTCAAGGGTAACTTCATGACGCTTGCTGCAAAGCCCAAGCTGGTCGAGGAGGGCGAATGGCTCGCTCATCAAGGTATGCTTTGCCACGTGTGAGGTTTGGCGGGATGGATGACGCTAAGCATGTGACCAGTGGTCGAGCAGTACAGACTGCTAGAACAGATGATTGAAGTCATCAAGGTAGTGGATGACCGAACTGGCAAGCCCATCTGCAACCCGGATGTCTGCCCAACCATGTCTGCCAGTGGCCACACATACACTTGGCTCGACAACAACAAGAAGCCCATCAAGATCCCCGCCATCCAGTACATCAACCTGGTGCAAAAGTGGATCGTGGGCAAGATCAACGACCCAAACATTTTCCCTACAGATACCACCGCCATCTCCATTGGAACGTCAAGCTATGCCTCTGGTTCCATGACACCCAACTCAACGCCACAGCCTCTGGGCCCCACGTCGCTCAACCAGCCTGTATCTCAGCTTGCCGGGCGTGAGTGGCTGGGCAAGTCCTCTGGCTTCCCAGAGACGTTCGAGGGCGACATCAAGAGCATCTACCGCCAGATGATGCGATGCTACGCACACATCTACCACGGCCATTGGCTGGAGCCTTTCTGGAACGTCAGTGCCTACAAGGAGCTCAACACCTGCTTCATCCACTTCATCAATGTCGGCAAGCTCTTTGGTCTCATTGGCGACAAGGAAATTGAGCCTATGCAGCCCCTCGTCGACCTCTGGGCCGAGAAGGGCCTGCTTCCACCCGTTACCGCGGCAAAGGAAAATGCCCCGGCCGCGTCGTGAAGTGTGTAGAGCGCACCTTGAGAGAGTTTGTTGCACAACATAAAAACATGGGACTGGCCCAATCCCCCATTTGATATGGGGTCACCCAAAAACCCTATAAGCTTGTCAACATTTGTTTGTTTTTCTGCATTGTAACATGTAAGCGCAAAACCGACCTAGCAGGGGAGGGAATGACAATTGATGATCAACAACTGGCGTTCTGGCATGTCCTTTCCATCTGCGAGAAAAATGTATGTGTGTGCAAACCGTGGAATAGCATAGACCAATCAAGCATTTCTATTTCCTTTATCGTCTTCACTATAGATGCGACAATGTCAAAAGTCCACTCAAACTTCACCAATAAATGACAGAATACTAGGGAATAAGAGGCTCGAATTTGATAGTACCACGTTTAAAAAAAGCAACCAAACAACTGATTTCCCCCAACGACCCTCCCCCCAGAAACGCAATGTCATAGCACTTCACACACACAAACTCCAAAATGGTGTGGAAAGGACAAGAGAAACCCAGAGTCTCGACTCCACCATTTCCCAGCCGACATTTGATCTTCACCAATGCAAAAACATTTCATGGGTCCGTGGGTATGCGGGACGCGCGTTCGTTATGGAGATGATGCCTGGGCAGGGACAGACGATTGACATTTTTTCTTCTCGTGAATCGCTACATTACGGCTCGCCCGCGCGGCGAACTTACTGGTGACCGGCCTTGCGGAGGGAGTTGCTCAACCACTCGAGACCCTCGTACAGACCGTCACCAGACGTGGCGCAAGTTGACTGGATGTACTGCATTTGGGTTAGCTCTAGTAAATGTGGGTCGGCTTGGGGGGACTTACCCAGGCACGTTGTCGGAGGCTGTGGAGACCAAGCTTGTCGGTGATTTCCGCAGCGTTCATGGCGTTCTATCATGATGTCGTTAGTCAAGTGCAATTCGCTTCTGGCAAGTGCTGGAGACTTACGGGCAAATCCTGCTTGTTGGCGAAGACCAGGAGAAGAGCATCTCGGAGCTCGTCCTCGTTGAGCATGCGCTGGAGCTCCTCGCGCGCCTCGACAACACGGTCGCGATCGTTGCTGTCAACGACGAAAATGATACCCTGGGTGTTCTGGAAGTAATGCCTCCACAGAGGACGGATCTTGTCCTGACCACCGACATCCCACACGGTGAACTGGATGTTCTTGTACTCGACAGTCTCGACGTTGAAACCTGAAGGAGGGGGCAAGTCAGCGCATTGCCCTGAGCAACCTGGGTCTTGTACAGCGCCACGTACCAATGGTTGGGATGGTGGTGACGATTTCACCCAGCTTGAGCTTGTAGAGAATGGTGGTCTTTCCGGCAGCGTCGAGACCGACCATGAGAATACGCATCTCCTTCTTTCCCCATAGCTTGTCGAAGAGCTTGGAGAATGTGAGACCCATGATTGCGGCTTGGGTGTATGTGTGAAGGTGGTAGTGTGAGGAGGGTGGGAAGGCGGTGTATAGACTCTCGAACCTGTGGCGCTAATGGTTAGGACAATGTTGAGCAGAAAGACATGGCGTCATGGGCAGGCATTGAGTGCCGTGAAAGGGGTGGGTTTGGCTGGCGCAGACGGATTGGGGGCGTGGCCTGTTGGCACCTCGAGTCGCAGCCAGGAGGAAGACGGGCGGCAGGGGCCCAGCGTGGAGCAGAACAAGCAAGCAGAGGAAAAAACAAGGCGACGGCGGATGACTTACGGGTGTGTTCAAGAGAGCCGGTGGGATTCGGGGATGATGTCGATGTCCTCTTACTGATGCACAGGAAGGGCTGCGTTGAAGAGATGTGGTGGAAAGCGCGGCGAAGTCTGGGCACTGTTCGTAAGCTGGTAAGTGCCACTACTCCCGGCACGTGACAACTACCAGCGATCGCTTATCGGCTCTTGTTGGGCGACTTGCGGTGAGAGACGGCGTGCCTTCAGCCTCTGCTTTCCCTGCTGCTGTTCTTATGCACCCTTCGCGGATCTTGACACGTTTTGGCTCTCCTGAATGCCCAGCGTGGAACTTCCAAGGCAGCCATTGAATGCTCGCTTGCCCCATCCGCTCACTGCCCCAGAATGGTCTGCGCTACAGGACCCACAGCTATCCGCACCGCCGCCCGCCCATCATCTTGTCCATGTTTTGCTGAGATGAGATTCGCGTCTGAGCATGTATCGTCGTCCGGCTTGATGTTTGTGTGGCCGTCTTGTCATGCCTGGATACGACATACCTTCAGACACAAGCTCCGCCATTTTCGTCCATTGTCTCCCCAGCCACCAATGGCGCCATTATGAAACACCTCCGCCGATATCAGCAAGCCTGGAAATAGTCCAGACGTATCATCATGTCACATCTGATCTAGGCAGAAAGTATTGCAGATGAGAACAGCGATACATGACCAAGTAGACACGGTTGTCATGTTCCAAGGCAGCCACAATTGACACTCACAGGTCCGGGGCATCCTGGCCTGCTCTCTTCGTCTTCTCTCAAGGTGCATCCTTTTCTGCTCTGTTGGTTTCAGTTCGTTTCGCCTCGTGTGAAACCTTTTGGTCCCTCGACTCATGACCGTAGCACAGGATACGCAGACACGGTAGTACAACAAAAATTTGCAACACGGAGCCGCTGCAAACATTCGCCAAACATGGTCACAACTCACTGCATAGGCAATTCAAAGAGCGAAGAACGAGGTCGCCAAGACCTTCCGTTCATACTGCATCCATCGCGAGACCAGGAGAAAAGCTTCAAAACCTTGTTTTGGAGACTGGTGGCTTGTTCACGCCAAGCCAGGCACCTATAGCACAACAGATGCGTGTATCGACGAAACATTGGTTCTCAGAAAGCGAGAGTTAGAACATGGTTTCAACAGTGCACACAACTTGAGCAGACAAGAGATACAATTGCTCATAATTGCAAAGTCACAATCTCGCTACGTCTAGCACGTTTTCCAGCAGTGATATAGGCCATCCCAGCTTCAGGCTGGACTCCAGATACGACAGAAAATGGAACACTCGCATCCATTCCAACCTATCAACTTTGATACTGGCCAATCTCTAGCTATGCAGGACATTTCAAACGTAACATTTCCCCTCAAATCCGGTACACAACGCCCTCTACTCCCCCACCGCACCAATCATGCATCTCCCATACCCAAACATATTTACATAAGATCCTTGGTCCTCTCCTCGCTTTCCCGAATCCACTTATCCAGCAACTCCCTATTCCTCGGCTTGAACCCTACCTTGAAGTACTTTGGCTCAAGCGTCAAGCTCGTCGGAATGGCATTCGCCTCGAGACAATCCATGACGGGCTCGTCGCGCGGATCCACTGGCGGCGTAAACTCGAATGCTGAAATGAGCCGGACGAATGCGGTAAACAGCTCACGGTTCGCCAGGTGCGAGCCTACACACATGCGCGAGCCTGCGCCGTACCCGTAGTGCGGTGTTCCTGCGCCGTCGGGCACGTTAAGGTAGCGATCGGGATCGAACTTGTACGGGTTCTTGAAGTGCGTCTCATCGTAGTCCGCGGCGTAGGCGTTCATGTAGAAGGTTGTGCCGGCAGGTATGTTGACTCCGTTCCATTCAATATCCTTGATAGAGACACGCGGCAGACAGATGGGGATGACGGTCCAGTAGCGCAGGACCTCCTTGTACAGCGCCGTAATGTAGGGAATCCTTTCTTCGTGCAGACACCGCTCCCAGGCGTCGTTGTTGGGGTATGCTTTCATGATCTCATCGTACGCGCGTTTTTGGATCTTTTGCCCTTCGGGTGTGGACAGTTGGGCAATGCCCATGATGAGGTTGCCCGGGACGGTATCCAGACCGGCGGAGACCATGGTCAGGCAGATGGATTTAATCTCAGCTGTTGACTACGTTTAGCGGATGTTCAGTTCGGCAGGAAGATGAAAAAGGAATGCTTACCTCGATTCAGTTTCGCTTCCGGGTCTTTGATGATATTGCCCGTAATACACGGCTTGTCCGTCCCTTTTTCAATCTTCTCCTCGAGCATGTTTAGCAACCGGTCCATATACACATCTCTTCTCTTCCTGAAACTCTCTGCTTCGTTGGTCTGCTTAGGAAACAATCGTAGCAGTGGAACATAGTCCTGCCAATTATTGCTCGTTGATCGGAAATTTCCCACACCCCTCTCCACATCCACAATCTCCTTGAGCAGCGGCGCGTCCTTGTTACCATCGATACGATACCCGTAATTCAGCGTCAATGATGTATTCAATGCATATCTTTGCCAGTACGCACGAGGGTCAAGATCCAGCTCTCCGCCTTTGCTGTCATGCAGCAGCTCTTTAATCGAAACTGTGGACTCGAGGTCAATAAGCGGCATGTACGACTGTACCGCGGGGCGATTTAGCGCCGTAGCCGCCGCTTTTCTGCGCGCCTTGCAAGATTCATCCCATGGTGAGGTCCCGATTGTGAAGCCCTGTGAGGAAGAAACGACTGTGTGGAAGGTATGCAGTTTGGGCCGGGATATCAAGGCGGATTGGTTTGTGATCCAGAGGTGGCGGACGGAGTCGAAGGAGTTGGCGAAGACGATTCTCTGTGTATTTTCATTAACCCCATCGTCTTGATTCTTTGCGAAAGAAATAGTCTTACCTTATTACCCATCCTCACTTGGAACACAGGTCCATATTTCTTCGCCCATCTCTGTGCTACCTTGGCGTGATTATCACCCAGCTCGTACAAGCTGCCGAACAAAGGCAGTCCGGGGACTTCGGGTAGGCCTTTAATATGCGGTGTTTGGGTTCCGTAGAGTAGTTTGTAGAGGAAGTAGGCAATGACTGCGAGCCCGGCGGCATAGATGGGAAGCGTCATGGTTCCGCAGCAGGAAGCCTGCCTGAGAGGAAAGAAAGAAGACGACCTGGAAAAAGAGGATATCGAAAGGGAAAATGAAGAAAGGACGCCAGTTCCCAAACCACGAAGAGTAGTTTAAAAGTTGGAACACACTGCAAAGGGACAATTTATAATACACAAATTCGTACCAACGATGTCATGCGCCTCTTCTTCCTTTCCCCCGCTTGAGCAATAGATCCACCTTCTGCTGTAGGAAACTTACTCAACTAGCAGAGTTAGAACAAACGCGACCAGTCAGAGAGAGGCTGATCTTTGCTTTCGGATAATGCAACTTGGGCCGACTGCTAGCGTGTTGGCGTATGCGGAAATGTGCCGCGCGGAGAAGGGCGGGTGCGCGGCGCGCGGGGGGATGGGTACGTACTCCGTAGAGTGAGATCATCGGTTGACGCTTTACCGTATTTGGAGAGGGAGATAAGCATGGGGGTGTAAGGGAGAAAGTTGTGGGTAAGGATTAGTCGGGTTAAGCCTGTTCATTCTTGATGGGGTGTTTGTTGGGTGTTGTGGCTGAAGATTGAATGTCTTTGTGAGTGATGGCTGCGATACCAAGCTATCTTACTCAGTCGTGTTTAGACAACTGAAAATAGGCACAAGAAACAGTTCATGAATAAATGCAACCACTACCGCATATTTTCACTTTGGTGAATCTAGGAATAGCACGGCCTTCAACCCAGCTTACGCAAATTCCAACTTCAGAGCAGGCTCAATGCGGCCGACACACTCGCCGAAACCAACGAGAGCCTCTTCATCTGTGCCGCATACGCCTCGGATAGTCACCTCGTCGCCGTCCTCGAGGAATATCCTCTTTTCGTCACCTTGGATGGTAATAGCATTCTTGCCGTTGTTGCTCTGCTCCAAGAAACTTCCAAACTCAGATGAAGAGGTACCGCTAATGGTGCCCGAACCCAGCAAATCACCAGGCTGGAAGGGGCATCCATTGACGGTGTGGTGTGTTAGCATCTGTGGGAAGGACCACATTAGGTTTCGAGCGTTGGTTTTGCACACTGTGACTTTGTTGCCCGATGCCGCTAGTATGTGTTAGTTACCTTTCGTCTCAAGGGGGTTGAGGTAGCCATACTCTTGATATCGACTTCGAGATTGATATCGTACGCGGTCTTTTCGTTCTTCTCTCTCAAGTATGGTAGTATCTCGGTATCGTTCTCGAGACCCTTTGTCTTGAATTGCTCGAGTGCGTCGGCATGCACGACCCATGTACTGATGGTGGTGCCAAAGTTCTTTGCGTTGAAAGGTCCCAGAGGCACGTATTCCCATGCTTGGATATCTCTTGCTGACCAGTCGTTCATGAGTACCACACCGAACAAGTTTTCCTCTGCTTTTTCAATTGGAATTGGCGTTCCTTGCTCGTTTGAACCACAAACAAACGCTCCAAGCTCAAGTTCCATGTCCAGTTTCCTGCAGGGGCTGAATGTAGGCACCTTCTTCTCCGCTGTAGGGTTCAGCAATATCTGGCCATTAGGCCGTCGAATTGGCGTCCCTGACGCTACCACCGAGGAGGCTCGGCCATGGTAACCAACTGGTAGGTGCTTGTAATTTGGTTGCAGAGCATCGTTCGGACCTCTGAATATAACACCGCAGTTGTAGGCATGGTTCAGGCCCGCGAAGAAGTCGGTGTAGTCACCGATCTTGAATGGGACATGGCACCGGATCTCCTTACGCGGTATCAAAGCCTGTTTCTGAAGAGCAGAATTGCTCTTTAAGACATCTGGGTAAGTAGTATCTTCGGAGAAGACACTCTGAATGTACTTTCGAACGACAGAGTGAACAGGGCGGCCGAGTGCAGCGAATGCGTTCAGTGAGGGCTCTGAGAAGACGGCTTGGTGGGGCTGGATGACGGAGAGGGCCGAGAAGCCATTGTTGGCTGCAAAGGCCTCTAGATCCAAGGCATGGTCTCCAATGGCCACAGCAACTCGTGGTTTTGTCGACGAAGCAGTCGAGATGATACCAAAGGGAATGTTGGCGAGGGAGAAGTGAGAGCCCCGAGGGATGCTAAACCAAGATCGCAGTGAAGTCATGACAGGACGTGTGGTTTCTTTGGAGATGAAAGAGACGAGACGAAAGACAAGTGAAGTTTAACGCAGCGCTGATTACCTACCGGAAAGACAGTATAGCAGGGCGTTGGAGCCTTGAAGTGCTAGCAATCTGAATGTCCATGCCAAGATCAGCAGGCATAACAAAGCATGTTGCCAGTCACAGAGTATCGGCCCCGCAATGGCCCTGTTGTTTTTGTTGCCGTGGCTCCAGACTGCGCATGCGCTGGCGGCTGGTGACGGAATTGGGATGGAAGCGGGAGCAAGCTCGGAAAGGTTCCGTCATTTGCCTTCCGACGACCCTTGTTTCTCCCCCGCCGGTGGGGTAAGCCGACATGAACGCTCCATCAGCTCTGCTCTGGTGACGCTATCCTCGACGGAACTGGAAGCCGTCCTTTACCGCGCCATGAAGCAAAGACATGGCCGAGCTGCCGCCTGGTGTGCTTTCATCACTTTCGCGGAGCCATTGCCGTACATAGACTCGAGACGCCCATAGTGCGCCGCTAAGCTGATGCATCACATTCTACTTTTTTGACAAAAGCATCGCACTGAACTGACCCACCGTCTGCACTGTCAAGATGCCGTCTACACAATTCTCTTTCAAAGAGAAGTACCGCTACCAGAACGGTTTCGGCTCTTACCATGAGTACGGGTCCCCAGCGTTGTACCCGCTCGGCAGATACTAATGCCATCCTAGGACAGAGGCAGTAGAAGGCGCACTCCCCATTGGCGCAAACTCCCCACAGAAGCCCCCGTATGGCCTCTACGCCGAGAAGCTCTCGGGCACCGCTTTCACAGCTCCCAGGCATGAGAACCAGCAATCATGGCTCTACCGCATCTTGCCCTCGTGCGGCCATAGCAACTTTGAACCGCGTGAATCCAAAACGTACAACACCAACCCCGAGAACAAGCCGTGGGAGCGGATACACTACATCCCCAACCAGCTCCGATGGGATCCCTTCGATCTCGACGAGACGGTAGACTGGGTGCACTCGCTGCACCTTGTGGCGGGTGCTGGCGATCCTACGATGAAGTCTGGGGTTGGATATTTCATCTATGCTGCAGGAAAGGATATGGAACCCAACGAGGCATTTTACTCGGCTGACGGCGATTTCCTGATTGTCGCACAGCATGGTGTGCTCGATATCCAGACTGAGCTGGGCCGCCTTGTCGTACGCCCCAACGAGATCTGCGTCATCCCGCGTGGCATTCGCTACCGAGTCACGCTCCCTGATGGCCCTGTGCGAGGCTACATCCTAGAACTATACCAGGGACACTTTACACTGCCCGAGCTTGGGCCCATTGGCTCCAACTGCCTCGCCAACGCGCGAGATTTCCAAGCGCCAGTAGCCGACTTTGACGAGGACACTGAGACCGAGTGGCAGATTCTTGCAAAGTTTGCTGGCCACCTCTATGCTGCGAAGCAGAAGCACACGCCGTTTGACGTGGTGGCATGGCATGGCCTCTACTACCCGTACAAGTACGATCTCGGCCGGTTTAACACAATAGGCACCATTTCGCACGACCATCCTGATCCATCCATTTTCACGGTTCTTACTGCACCATCGGACCACGCAGGAACTGCGGTAGCTGACTTTGTCATCTTCCCACCTCGGTGGCTGGTCGCTGAAGATACCTTCCGGCCGCCATGGTACCACCGCAACACCATGTCCGAGTTCATGGGCCTCATTGGTGGCCAGTACGATGCAAAGACTGGTGGAGGTTTCCAGCCGGCAGGTGCGTCTCTGCACAATGTCATGTCGGGCCATGGCCCTGATGCTGCGACTCACGAAAAAGCATCCAATGTCGACCTGAAGCCCAGCAAAGTGGGCGAAGGCAGTATGGCATTCATGTTCGAGAGCTGTCTCATGATTGGTGTAACAGACTGGGGCCTCAAAACGTGCCAAAAGATACAGGAAGGGTACAACGCGGAGAGCTGGGAGCCGCTAAAGCCACACTTCAAGATGCCCGGTAAGAAGATTAGCAACGGCGTGTCGCCACTGGCGGCTGGGCCTGAGGCGGACAAGGGACAGGTGCCTCACTACACGTGAGCGAAACGAGTGGCTAGTTGTATTTGTAGGTATAGCGATAGGTCTGAGAATAATTATGGGTTCCCTACCAATTCGGAGGCTCTAGTCTCGGTGGCTTTCGGTGCCAATCCCAGAGTCTTACTGCATTAGTTTCGAGAGGACGGCGCGGTGTGGGCTGCTCAACAAGGTGGATGCTGTTCCACGACCCCACAACCAAAAGCGTCGCGTTTGCGTGTAGATGTGGTGCGGTGTGTACTCGGTATATGACCGGCGAGTTTCATCCCATGGATGGATCTCGGATAGATCTCACATTGGATAAACATGATTCGTGTCGCCCACTCAGGTGGTTGGAAAAAGTGCCCGACTCTTTGCGTTGGAGGGGTCAACGACGTGGTTTGGGCCAGTTAAAGTGCCGATATGGCGCTTAGTCCAAGGGTCCACTAGCGTCAACAGGTGTTAGAGCGCGGGGCTATCTCTCCCACTTTTCTCTCCTCGACGCCGCTCTCTTAAACTTCTCCATTCCCTCCCTTCTTTTCCCTCTACACTCTTCCTTTCCTCTCCCCCATTCCACCACTCAACCTCCATCATGTCTGCCCCCGCCCACAAGTTCAAGGTCGCCGACATCAGTCTTGCGGCCTTTGGTCGCCGCGAGATTGAGCTCGCCGAGAACGAGATGCCTGGTCTGATGGAGACTCGCCGCAAGTACGCTGAGGACCAGCCCTTGAAGGGCGCCCGCATTGCTGGATGTCTGCACATGAGTAAGTTGCTCGTTTCACCGATAGCAGACGAATTGCCTGCTGACCCCCGCGATAGCCATCCAGACTGCCGTCCTCATCGAGACGCTCAAGTTCCTTGGTGCTGAGCTCACCTGGACTTCGTGCAACATCTTCTCCACCCAGGACCACGCCGCTGCCGCTATTGCCGCCGCCGGTGTGCCCGTTTTCGCCTGGAAGGGCGAGACTGAGGAGGAATACGAGTGGTGCCTCGAGCAGCAGCTCACCGCTTTCAAGGACGGCAAGAGCCTGAACTTGATCCTCGACGACGGTGGCGACCTGACTGCCCTCGTCCACAAGAAGTACCCTGAGATGCTCAAGGACTGCTACGGTGTCTCCGAGGAGACCACCACCGGTGTCCACCACCTCTACCGCATGTTGAAGGGCAAGGGTCTTCTCGTCCCCGCCATCAACGTCAACGACTCCGTTACCAAGTCCAAGTTCGACAACCTGTACGGTTGCCGTGAGTCGCTTGTCGACGGTATCAAGCGTGCCACCGATGTCATGATTGCTGGCAAGGTCGCCGTTGTTGCCGGTTTCGGTGATGTCGGCAAGGGTTGCGCCCAGGCTCTCCACAGCATGGGTGCCCGTGTCATTGTCACTGAGATTGACCCCATCAACGCCCTCCAGGCTGCCGTTTCCGGCTTCCAGGTCACCACCATGGAGAAGGCTGCTTCTCAGGGTCAGATCTTCGTCACCACCACTGGTTGCCGTGACATTCTCACTGGCGCTCACTTCGAGGCCATGCCCAACGACGCCATTGTCTGCAACATCGGTCACTTCGATATCGAAATCGACGTTGCTTGGCTCAAGAAGAACGCTCAGTCGGTCACCAGCATCAAGCCCCAGGTCGACCGCTACCTGATGAAGAACGGACGCCACATCATCCTCCTTGCCGAGGGTCGTCTTGTCAACTTGGGTTGTGCTACCGGCCACTCCTCGTTCGTCATGTCCTGCTCTTTCACCAACCAGGTCCTCGCCCAGATCATGCTTTACAAGGCTTCTGACGAGGCTTTCGGCAACAAGTATGTCGAGTTCGGCAAGACCGGCAAGCTCGACGTCGGTGTCTACGTTCTGCCCAAGATCCTCGACGAGCAGGTCGCTCTTCTCCACCTTGCTCACGTCAACGCTGAGCTGTCCAAGCTCACTGAGGTCCAGGCCGAGTACCTTGGTCTCCCCATGGAGGGTCCTTTCAAGAGCGACATCTACCGCTACTAGATTTCTTACTGTTCCGCGTTTGGGAAGTTTCAACACGACGTTATGATACCACTTCGAAAAAAAGTTATTTGTCTTCAACGGCATAGCGAGCCTGGGGCTCGACGGGGTCCGGTTGTTCAAAAGGCGTTGTTTTGCATATCATCTACTTGACCCTTCAACCATGGTCAGGATGAGGATGATACCCAATGGAAGAGAGCAATATAGACTGCGTTTCTACACGCAGCATAGGATTAGTGATAGATCTGCTGGTATAAAAGCAGACTGAACAATGCAGAGTAATGACGGGTCTCCATGCCCGCCTCTGGCCATTATCGTCCGTTTGAAAATGCTATGTGTGTGATTCCCAATGTGTATTTGTTTGAAGTGTGTTGAATGACTTGCACAAGCCTGTTTCCAACAAGCTAGGAAGCGTACTCCCAGCGCAATAGCAACCCTTATTGATATATGGTTCCACCATTGAGGTTACATGTACCTATGTATATGTCACTTGTAGCAACATTTCCTCTCACCACATCTCTCTTTCTTTCGACGTACTCCCCAACCCAGAATACCGAATATGAAAGAGAATCAGCAATGACTAGACAACTGTCTATGTGCCATCTTTCTCGCACATCCTTCTTTCTCAAGGTGAGGGGAACTATTGCGGTTTTCGTTCTAGTATACTGTCTTAGCTACTACTGTTACACCAATACTCGCATATCTACACGTATATACAGGTATACACATAGAATCTTGCATATATCCATATACATGCTTGCACGCCGTACGACATATGTGCCCTCTCCATTCTACATACACATACACATGTCGCGTACATGCACGCGCGCCTATGCGTATGCAGGTGACACGGTTATGCCGTGCCCTATGCACCTATCTTAGTGTTTTTATATATAGAGATATGGAGAAGTTGTCGCCTCACTTTTGCTTATGCCTTTTCTTTTCTTTTCCCGGATCGGGTAGCGGGCTTGTATGCCGTTGCAGAGGAGATTTTCGTACGGCGGATACAGCGTGTTGCTGTAGTGATTTCGATGCTAATTTTGCTTGTTGATGGTGAGATAGGGGTATGTGAGGAATTTAATTCGAGAGGATATGTCGTCGTAAACGTGGCCTTGGTCACTTGGGATAATAGAAGCGGCGTCTGTTTCTGTTTCTCCTAGAGACAGAATTATAGTATCAAGAGAAGAGGAGAGGAGACTCTCGCAAACATACTTTACTCTCGTTGACTTCAGGTCACATGTACAGTGGCTGATCGCTCTACAATAGACAACTCATGCACATAGTTCTCTCTTTCTGTGTCTATATACGCACCAGAACTAATATTATCGCGTCTATGCAAGACATCAAGATACATAGCAACAAGCTATTCCCTTGCCACTCCCTCCTCTTCTTTGCACTCTTGAAACTAAACTCCTGTCTTGTCCTCTAAATCACAACAGCACTATCGTATACACCCCGTGACATCACGCTCACGCTATACCTCCATCTCCATCTCACGCCTCCTACCCCCCTGGTTCAACGAACCACACCCTCATCCGCGCGAACGAAAACGCACACCTCACCAAAAGCGCCACACCCGAAAAAAACAAAAACAAGCAAACATGAAACAAAGCCCCCGAGTTCCTTTTTCTCGCGTCTCGTACAACCTTCCAGCCACACATCAAAACAAAATACCCATGTCAACGTTCCCATTCCCATCTTTCTATTCCCATGAACGCATATACGCACGCACGCACGCACATACACACACATGCATGCAGAATTTGCATTGGCACGCCTGACTCAAAAAAAAAAGGCCGTGGAAGAAGAAATTTCTACTGTGTGACCACTGACACGATCGACAAACCCGTCACAAGTCTGGGGGGGAGGGTCACATGCACGCATGCATGCAGCTAGAAAAGTACATACCTACTAAGGGAAAAGAACATTATTACAATTTACCTACTTACTAGCATCACCCCTTGCATAGGTGTGTGATTTTCTTTTTCTTTTTTTCCCACTTCAATAATAGGGACGATAAATGACGACCAGCAAGCCAAGACGATATACAAAGACGCATACATATATCTACCCTATTTGTACGACTTTGCATGTGTGAGTGTCCATAGATTATTTTCGCAAGGTAAATAAAACAGGAAGAAGGAGCCCTATGATGCCGAAACGCTTGCTATGGGAGAGAGAAAAAGGGTAAAGGGGTGGTGGTGGTGGGCGACAACAAGTTTGCCGCCCTACACAGACCAGTAGGGGCGGACAATTGGGGGAGGGCCAGTATAGGGAGAGAGGTATCAAAACGAACACTAGGGAAACAACGATGGCAGGAGGCAGAGCCGATGTCCTTTCTCCTGTCAGCATGCAACGATGGCTGAGAGTGAGACACATCATGCAAAGAAGAGAAGAAAACACCGCCAATGATTACAGTCAAGAACAACACACGCAAGGCATTTCAACGAAGGCCGATGACGCTCTGCGGTACAAGGTTAGCAAAGTCCATCCAAGATTCTCACGATCAAAGGCGAATACATACCATTTCCAGCGTCCAGACCCTCCTTATCCAAACCTTGAGCTTGCCCTCGACGCCTCGAACGTTCTCAAGCTCCACTCCCTCCCACCAGCAGCGGCGAGCTGGTTTCCTCCAGAAGAGGAGCAGCTTCTGCGCCATGCCCACGGCGTTGCTGTTGGCATATTCGTTGCCCTTGATGTCCGTCCTCAAGCGCGCAAGAGCGATACTGCAGATGACAGCTTTGTTGGGTTCACCGGCACGGTGACCCCATCGATCATCGTGGTTGAAGCCACTACTTCTCATTAGCAGATGGCATGAACAATCGCAACAGTGAGCTCACCCGGCAGTCAACATCTCAATAAGGTGTTGCTCAGTTGTCCCCGGCTCCTCGCTCTTCCTAAGTCCAGAGAAAATACCGTCTTGCCGTAACAAAGCTTCGCCCGCAGCTCGCTTGACCTCAATCATCTCCGGCTGGGTGATGTCTCGGTGCGGTGGAATGGCATAAAAGTCGAGGTCCTCGCGAAGGACAATTATACCAGCGCGATCCTGCAGCATGTCTCGTGCAGAGCCGTGCATGGGCTCGATGGGCACCGCTTCGGCAGTATGGTCTGGGCTTGTCGTCGGGGAGGGCGACGAGGGAATAGTCTGAGCGACATTGCGGAAGAACTCCAGCATGTACTGCAGGGAGTTTGGATCATACTGTGAAAGATAGAGGTTGTCAGATAAGTATAATGTGGGGTTGCAGAGATGGTATAGAATCCTGGGAATTGTGGCTGGTGAAGCTTGAGGAGAGGAAGGGGATGGAGAAGAAGAAGAAACGGGGTTACCAACGTCGACGGGGTATACATCTCCTTCATGATAGGAGTTCATGTGACCATCGGGAAGCAGGCCATTGGGGAAGAGGGAGAGGAGGACGAATTCGGGGAGAGTCAGAAGCTCATCCCGCGACAGAGTGAATCGCGTGCCCCTATGAACAATGTCAGTTTCTGTATAGTTTCGCATTGATATATGTGCGCACCTCAACTCCAACGTGATGTTTTCATCAGATGCGCCAAGGGTGTTGATTGGCGGCCCAGCACTTGTTTGCGAGACCTGAGTGATGATACTCGCGGGACCTCCTGCAGATGCCATAACGTAGGTAAACGACTCGAGTGGGCTTGATCCTTCGCTGTAGGGTGGCGGCGGTTCTCCGTCGTCAATGTCCTTGCTGCTGGAGCCGTCCTTGGTGTCGTGCGGAAGGGCGGCTTTGGTAGCAGCTACAGCGGCAGCCGAAGACGACGACTCGGTGAAGGCGGGCGCGGAAGTGAAGGCAGGCGGCGAATCGTCGTCTGAGGATTCTTGGGACTTGTCACTCTCCTCGGCGTCGTCGGGCGGGAAGTAGAGGGAGGAGAAGGGAGGGGGATACGGTGATTCGCCAGCTGTGGCCGATACTGGGTTGCTTTGGGCGGGAGCAGTGACGGTACACTGTGAGGGAGAGAGAGCGCGCTGGCTGCGAGACGGAGGCAAAGGAGTGACTACGGACAAGCCGTCTGTGCTGGGAGCCTGCGTGCGAGACAAGGTGCCGGTAGCTCGTGGGTATCGGACGGCAAGGCGATGAAGTGCGAAGGGGCAAGCGCGCTAATAGGCGCTGTCAATTAAACGGCAGCGCACGGTGAAATCAAGCGCAGGACAGCAGCGCGCATGAGGGGGCGGGCAGTGGACAGGCTCGGGGGTGCGAAAGGGGCAGCGGGCGAGTGAATGTGTCTGCTTGGGTCGTGCTGGCTGGCAGAGGTGGAGCGAGGGACGAGCGGCCGTCGATGTTGGACGCGGAGGTCTGGGTAGTCAGTTCAGGTGGCGTCTCTTTTGGGATTAGCGTGGCCGCCAGCCTCGCCCCAACCAGCGGACAGAAGCCGGTTCGTAGACAGTCACAACACCAAAGAGGCACTTCATCACATGTTTGTGGATGCTTCTACTACACTACGACTGGGCTCCATGCTAGCGCTGCCTGTCGTTGCATCCGTCGGCCGTGTTGCACCTCCCAGCTAATCTAGTGCTTGGCTACGACACCCGCCTCGTTTGCTTGCGCCGTGATCCGCCGCTTGTAGTCCTTGACTGTGCCGTCAAAGTGCTCAATCGTTCCGTTATCACACACCCACAAGCTTGTGCACACATTCTGGAGCATCGTAACGTCGTGACTGACCATGAGCACACCTCCCTGGAAGTTCTTCAGTGCGTCCGAAAGCGCGTCCATGGCTTCAATGTCCAAGTGGTTGGACGGTTCGTCCAGCACCAGAATATGTGGGTTCTGCAGGGCCAGACACGCGAACGCGACACGCGACTTCTGTCCTCCGGACAGCAGTGCCATCTTCTGCAGGCCAGTCATACCCGTGATGCCAAAGGCACCGAGATGGCGACGGTACTCTTCGTCAGCCTTGCCGTGGTACTTCTTCGACATGAATCCCACGGCGCTGTCGTTGAGATCCAATGCGTCGACGTGATGCTGTGCGAAGAAACCCACACGTAGTCGCGGGTTCTGTGAAATGATACCCGTAGTTGGTTGGAGTGCGCCAATCAGCAGCTTCAATGCCGTCGTCTTACCTGCACCGTTAGGTCCAACGATGCCAATACGCGAGTCGAGCTGTACGTCCAGATCTACGTTCCTCAATAAGATCTTGTCTGGCGAGTATCCAAACGTCACTCCGCTCATTTGGATAATCGGAGGCGACAACTTCTCCACCTCGGGGAACTTGAAGTGGACAGAGTACTCGGCCTCTGGAGGTGTCAAGACCGGCATCCTCTCCAATTTCTTGATCCTCGACTGCGCTTCCGAAGACTTGGCCGCATTGTACCGGAACTTGTCAATGAAAGCCTGCAAATGCGCCCGCTCTGCCATTTGCTTCTCATACTCTCGTGCCGCTGTCTTGCGGCGCTCTTCTTTGGTGGCATAGAAGGAATCAAAGTTACCGCCCTTGTAGTAGTCAAGGCGCTCGGAGTGCTGGTGAATAATGTCCGTGGCGACTTCGTTCAGGAACGCTCGATCGTGAGATACGACGAGGACAGTGCTTGGGTAGCCCTGCAGATAGTTTGCCAAGAAGGTAATCGAAGGAACGTCCAACATGTTGGACGGTTCGTCGAGGAGCAGCAAATCGGGTTCGCAGAAGAGCGCACGCGCCAGTGCCAATCGCATCCTCCATCCTCCAGAGAAGGTCTTTGTGGCGAATTGCTGTCGTTCCTGCGAGAAACCAAGACCAGCAAGAATACTGGCAGCTCTTGATTCCGCCTTGTCTGACTCCATCTCTGCCAGCTTGGCGTGGATATCGCTGAGGGTAGTGTCAAGACCCTCACGCTGCTTGTCCAGCCTCTCTGCATCAGCAGAAGTATCTGCCAAAGTGGAACGCTCTGCCTCAATGTCGGCGAGCTCTTTGGAGATTTTCTGTCGATAATTAGCATGCTTTCTCTACGGGCTTGATGCTAGTGATCACGTACGTCTTGTTCTCTAAGAAGATGCTTGCGCCATACATCGGCATCCAAAACAGCCTGCAGTGCTGGTGTGTCATCGCCAGTAATCTGTACAGAAAGTCAGCAAGCCGGCCCTGGAGTAGTCATAGGAGTAACTGGTTCGTTCTGACCTCTTGTTCTACGTGGAGAATTGAAATATGTGTTGGAATAGGCACTTCACGACGAGAAAGTGCCCTCAGCAACGTCGATTTACCAATACCGTTCTGACCAACCAGACCATATCTTCGGCCGTACGCAAGTGTCAAAGAACTATCAGTCAGGATACGCAGGCCAGGCATGGAAAGGTCAAAGCTGTCAATCTTGATATCTTTGCTCTTGTTGGCAGAGTCACCCAGTTGCAGTGGGTTGACGGCCATGTAGAACTCCTCATAGCTCTGAGTCTCATTGGGCTCGTGGAGAAGCCTCGAGGCCTCGTATTCAACGTTCTTGAACTCTTTGCGATCCTGCTTGGCACGCAGTTTGCGTTCGGCCTTCTCAAGCTTCTTGCGGTCGACCCTGGACTCGACCTTGCGAGTGTTGGCAGATTCGAGATCCACAGCACCACCGGCCAGGCCCATGGTAGAGGACATGTTCTTCGATGACCCCACGTGGATAGCCTGATCGAGCTTCTTGGCAGAGGGTGCCATCTGGCGACGCTCTCCGTCGGTGCCATTGGCTGAGCTCAGGCGGGAGACGAATTTGTCAACAAGGTTTTGGATAGCCGTCTGGTTCTGGGTCGAGACATCCCCGGACGCCGATAAGAGCAGTGCGCTCACAGTGGCCGCGGCTTCATCGAGCGGTGAAGGGGCATTAGGGTCCGAATCAGAGGTGAACTGGTTGGCAGCATGCGTCAGGTAGCCCGCCGAGTACTCTGACAGAACGGGGTCAATATTGGGAATCTGAGTCCGGATTTCCGATTCCATTGTCGCAGATGGGATGGATACGAGATGGTTGTCCCACAAGGTCAATGTCGCCGGCAGTAATGGGGACGGTGGCGTTGCTGGCGAGATGGAAGCACGCAGGAACACACGACTCTGGTAGCGAGGACTACTGTACTCTCCAGGATAGCCGGCGGAATAGCGGGGCAGCAGGCGTGATTGTGCTTATTTGCGGTGCTACGGCATGCTCTCTTGAGCAAAGAACATTTTGACGTGGGCAACCGAATGTGGATTCGTCCATGGCGGAGGGGTGGCAGCCAATCAGGCGCGACATGATAACACATGCTGTTTCTTGCAGCAGCGGATGCGGATGTGGATGCGTCTGCGGATTCGCACCAGGCAGATCTGCACTACGGCTCTCGACATGCTTCACGCAGCGATGTGCTCCCAGGATTGTTCCGGATACTTGCATTTGGATATGGTTCCAACGATAAGACGCATTGCACAGTCGCCTTGGACCCGGCAGAGTGCAGCAAGCAGAAGACACCGAGCCGCCTCTCACCAGCCAGCCAGCCACCCAGACATACTACCGTATCCAATATGACTATTATTCCCAGCGCGAGAGGCAGATACGACACAATGGCCTCCGATCTTGGGCATGAAGACCTTCTCGCCCAGCATTCCAGCATGCCCCAGCCATGGTTGCCAGCTGTCTAGCCTCTCAGGGTCCGTCGGCATGCTGCCTTGGTCGCGGCACACACGCAGGTCGTGGACGGCTTATTGGACTTGAGTGTACAGAAACCACGGATGCGGACATGCTACCATCTAGATACGGTAGATATGACGCAGCGCGCACGTTACCTATGCCGGCGGCACTCTTAGGACAGCATTTGGTGGCTGCGCCTCTACATCCCGTCTGGATGATGGTCGTCGTCCCATGTTCCCGCTCTCGTAGTCGCCTTCTCCGCTCTGGGGCTGACGTGCTCTGTGTTTCGGCCATCAGGGATGTCGACAGCGAGAGCCTGGCCATGGGGGTGCAATTGGGTGCGCGAATTAGCAGCCACTTTCTGCATTACCCACCGCCCGCCTTGCTTCCATATGCTTCGCTCCCCAGACACATGCAGCCGCTTCTCCTTCGGCGTGCATCGGAGCTCGCATCTCCCCAAGGCCCTGGTGCCGCTCCATGTTGTCGAAAAGGCTGCCAAGGTACTTCGTAGATGCAGAGGCTTCCGTGGCTGCGTCTGCTAGGCCAGATCAGATGGGTTCGCTACCGCCATCGTCTACCAGAAAAGCCGGTTGACACTGGAGTAGGCCCCGATCAGCAAACATCTCCACTAGGCCTGCAGGGGTATCTCCACGCAGTTCAATCGCCGGCTGCCAATCACCGGCTGTCGTCAGGCCCGCCCAGGATGAGCTCTGGTACACTATATTTGGGTAGCTGTTTACGGCGAGGGGTACCTTGAACCGGTCTGCTCATGTCCCTGATTGCTGCTGCAGACTACGCAGCGCTAGGCGTCGTTTACTGCAGCTGCACGCAACGTGGTGGTACTGGGCACCACAGCGCCCTCCCTATGTCTCCATGGGCGTCTCCTTGACGCGGCGAGCACGCAGCAAAGGCGGCTCTGGGGGGGACGGTTGTCGCACGCAGTGGCCAGCAACGGATGCGCGTCTGGCCAGACATGGAGCTATGACGGTGCAGAGTGAGGCATGAGGTCTGTGTGGCCTCCGTGTTATGTTTCGACATGCCGCTATCAGCCCTCGCCGGCGGCTTCTCGCTAATCCCAATGTAAACCGGGTAGCCCTGTACGTAGATCCTAGCAGCAGAAGCAACAAGCACTGGATTTCTTCAGCGTCTTCCGTCCGCTCCTCGTCGAGCTCCACCTCTCTGCTTCAGCCCGTCGTGGTGCTTGTGCCGTCCCTTCTTTGCCCTCGCAGCCGTAGTGCCGCCCACTTCCCGCTTCTTCTGCTGGGACCACTCTCGCCCATTTCCTGTCCGCAGAGTGCTGCTCGCGATTCGTCGTCTCCAGGCTCCTTGACATGCCATAATGCTCGACTTGTCGTCACAGGCGCCTCGACGAGTGACTTATCCCCGGCGGCCTTGTTCTTTGCGAGAATGAAAACGGTTCCATCGGTAAATACCACCCTGCCTGCACCTGTCCCGTCCCATGGGCGCTGTATACCGACGATACACGGTGCTGTCATGGCACTTGTTTTGTTTTGATATATCGCTCTAGACCTCTGCCCTCGATGCTCGGGAGCGCGCAGCTGCACTCTCGTCGTCCCTTTCCCTTCCCTGTCTGCAAAGCTATTTTGCACTAGGCGCCATGACTGATGTGTTTGTGTAATATAGCTGTGTGCCACTGCTACTGTCGTTGGTGCATCCGCCGTCGGTCTTTCGTTTGGACGGGAGACTCCCATCGACCCCAACACCAAAAAGGCCGCACCAGCGCCCCGTTTGCTCGACAGCGCCATGCCTGCTGTCCTGCCCGCGACCGCGACCGCGAATGCGACTACGCCTGTCGCCCCTTGCTCGCAACATGCACCGCTTGCGACTCGACCCAGCCAGAATGCGCCCCCTCATAGACAGTTCGCCAGGAGGATGACGAGCGACGACGTGATGGCGCCGCCATTGTCGGCCGGTATAGCCAGCTATGCGCCCAGCAACCACTCCGTATCCGAAATCGACACGACCAGATACCCTCCAACACGACGGCCCTCCTGGATCCATCGCTTCTCCACCATCTCCATGTCTTCGAGCCGGCCCACCAGCCCAGCGCCTCTCTCGCCCGCCGTCTCATGTTCCAATGGCTCAATGGCTTTCTCCCAGAACGGCTCAACTGCCCCCACGTTTGGCAGACCTTCTACCTCATCCGCGTCGCGAAACCGCCTAGTCAAGCGCTCGTCCTCTGTACGCGCACCTGGACAAGCACCGGCCCAAGGCGCTACCACCCTCCGCCCTTCGTTCCGCCGTCCAGCCACAAGCCATCAACGAGCCGCAGCACTATATGCCCATCATGCCCGCAATGACGACGCGCGGTCGCAGAGGACTGTCGAGGAGTCGGCGACTAGGGAGTGTGTATGCTCCCCCTCCCCGGACTGCCAGTTTGAATACACGCAATACTTTACAGCAAAGATTACGAGAGAGCGGACAGTGACCAAGAAGAAAGGATCGACTACATTAAGAGGCAGTTTCAAGAGGATACTACCGGACGAGAAGCACTTGCCTACGCTTGTGCTTGCGAGATCCGTGACTGCAGGCACGCCTGAACTGGACGATTCTTCAAGCGATGAAGGCGACAGCGTATTCTCGGTGAGCCGACCAGAGACCCCATTTAGTATAGCCGCGTTTGCTACCAGAGAGAGCACGCATACCGGCAGCCGACCCTCCACGGATGAAGCCGAAGATGCAGCGCGGACCAAGCGTTTCTCTTTCACAGACTTTCTTTCCTTGTCCAAGAAGCACCTGGCAGCCGCGGGTGCATCAAGATCCACCATCTTGCGCCGGCCGAGCCAGCGGGCTCACTCAGCACCCGTTCTGTCCACGATGAACAAGCGACCCCACAGCACATCGTATGGAGAGGCCGACCGCCATGTCGCTGAGCCCGCCCTGGCTGCTGCTAGGCGCGCCATCACCACGTCCGCCGGGCCCACCGACGTAGGATCAGCGCACAACGGGCTCCAAGGCGGCTCATGGGCAACGCCTTCGCCCACACTGGCGGCTCGTCGTGTGAGTGCCGGCACGCTTCCTGTCGAGGGCTTGGCGTCAATGCCTCAGCACCTCGAGGGTCCCTCAGCCGCACTGGGCGCCAATCAGGCGCCACCATCCCCTACTCTAGCGCAATCGGGCGTTCGGGTCTCGCGTCACTCCATGGTCCCCTCAGAACAAGCCTCGACATTGGTCGGCTCGTCTGATAATGAACTTCGCGGCTTAGGGTTTGGCGACGACGACGACGCTGACGCCCATAGCGAAACGTGCTTTGATTCGCTGCGCACTGGCGCAACAAGAAGTACATCGGGCGGCGCCAGAGGCCCCCGAATAGAGACGATTTTTGACGAGTCACCCCCCTCCAAGGTCAAGGTTACTGCCCTGCGCGATCTCCTCCCACCAGGTTCCTTTGGGGACCACGCCATCCATGGTGTTGCCGGCCACCAGAGCATCGCCGAGGAAGAAGAGAACACCACTACGCCCGTACGGACAGTGCGACCCGAGCACTCGCTGCAAGAATCCCCTAGTTGTGGACGCACTCGAGGCGCTCCGCTGTTCCCCAATACCGTGCCGTCGTCGTCATCGAGCATGCCCAAGCCGCTGTCGCTCGGTACCTTGGAATGGGACTCAAGACCCGGAAACGACGATGACGACGACGATAGCAGCAGGTGGTCACTAGAGGAAGCGGACCTCGAAGACCCGTGGATTGATCCTCCGACAATCAACCACACAACCTCAATCGTGCCGCATTTCCCACTAAACGCCCGCCGTCTCCCATCGGGTCCGACATCCAAGCCCACTACGCCTCACCATCTTACAACAGAGTTTGGTGACAGAGACACTCGCAGCAGCATCTTTGACTGGTCTGAACAGCAGCTCGCAGACAAGAACTCTGGCAGCTGCACGCCACCACGTCCCCGGACGGTGCACGGCAAGAAAGATGCAGACCGCAGAGGCAGTCGTTCGGTTGGACGACGGGTGTCGAGCGGGTTACACGCCCGCAGCCAGAGTGTACCTGTGGTTCCCGACCTGACTGGCAAGCGTAACACGGTCGTCACCAACAAGTTTGGCACCTGGGGTGTTGGAAGCAAAGGCGTCACCGAAGACTGGAACGACGACTTTGATTTTACCGAGCTGAATGGGGAGACGATTGAGGAGGGCGACGCCTCTCCTAGAGTAGACAGCGGCACATCCATGGTTGTGCCAAAGAGCATACAAGAGCAGCAGAACAATGTTCTAGCTAACATTGGTCTGCTACGGGAGTGGGGCCTACTTATCGAAGAACTCAAAGAGCACCGGGCACGCGCTTTGGCTCTCGGTATCATCGATGGACCGCAATCCAGCACATGGGAAGAGGTGGATGCCATGATTGACCTTGCTGATCAGGAAGCCGGCCATCAGGATGTCGCCCATGTCACGCCGCCTTCAACTCCTGGCTTCGACGACGATGGTTTTGAGGAACCTGCTCCCAGCCCCAGCCATGGCAGAGGAAGAAACAAGTCCGAAACACCGGAGCAAGAGGTTAGGAAGAGTCCAAAGCCGTCGCCGCACCCCCGAAAGTCCATCCTTCCGCCAAACGACGACATTTTTGCCCCTCAGTCGTCCCCAATACCACCGCAATCTGTATTTGACGCTGACCATGTCAATCACGACACCAAGGCTGCCCCGACGCGGCCACGTAAAGACTCAGAAGCTAAGGCGCGTTCCGTAATTGAAGCATTGCAAAAGAGGAGGAGCGTACACGAACCAATATTGGATACACCACCGACGCCTTCTTCAAAGAAGGTTCCGTTTGATACCGCCACTCTGCGACGGATCGTCCCATATGTTAGCTCGCTGACGCGCAAAGTCAAGGAGACTATCAGGGATGCAGAAGGGCTTTACTCGAGTCCACTTGCAAGCCCGATGAACGAGGAGACACAACGGGACAAGATGTTTCAAGCAGACGCGGATCTTGCGGCTCAGATGAAGCTCATGACCGTCATGTAGGCTGACGAAGACGACCCTGTGGTGGAGCATGATTTTACTTGGTGCTGGCCACGCTTCCCCAGGGCAAGAGTTATGGCAGAGAAACGAGAGGTTTTCTTCTGGAAATTTTCCATTTGAATCACAGCGTTCGAGCGACGATGGAGCACCGGCTCCGTCACCTATTACCCTGTATTAATTTTCGCCATTGTCGACTCTCAGGTACAGATCAGGGACTGTACATGAAGCGGCAGCGCATTTGCCATGTCCATTTTGCATAATTTGCAGCATACCCCCCAGCCAGGATGCAGGCGGAGTACGAGGAGACACAGATGCCACGAAGAGAGCAACCATTGAGTATGCTCGAATTTTGTTTAATCGAAAACCACGGCGTATCAAGGACAAGCAGTTTCCTTTGGGATCATGGGGCGGAAAAGGCTTACTGCTGCGCCATTTGCGAGCCGTTTTCTTATCAGTCTGCATCATGTACAAAAAGCGGGTTGGGGTTCTTTTGTTTTTTTCCTTTGTTGCCTTTTTCCTTAGGGTCTTGAACCTATGGTCTCTTGCACCATATTGGGAGTTTGTCCAAAAATCATAGCATTGATACACGACGGCCTCGATCTGTCTGGCAGGACAGGAATACACAGCATTGTAACGCTAGCCTATTTGACGATGCCCTTGCAAATATGATGTAATTTCTACAGTTCGACCGAGCGACTGAGAGGCTTGCGGCCCGAGACCATGAGTGTTGTCCCGGGCAACGGTGCAAATTCGCTGCGTGCACAAAACAGCCGTTGTGGACCCGGCACTTTTGTTGTCCTGTTACAAGGCAGGCTGTATCCGAACCGCGACCGACTGGGATGCTCAAACGACGTTCGTCCACGGTCCAAGTAACATTTTTGGACACTGTCAAATAATACCCCCCGACCCGTTGTTGGGACTAATTTATGCAGGCAGGCCAAGCGAATCACACACTACTGCCGCCTTGCTCACATTCCATTTTGGGCTTCTTAGCACGCAGGTACCGTCCGCTTACTGCTGTGTATGTATGTACAGAGGTACATTAGAGTAATCGCAATCAGCACTCTGATCGTCTTTGCATGCCGCCTCGCGTTCGGATCCGCCCGAGCGGGAGACCAGACAAGTGAGGATGCGGAGAAGGCTGCTGACGTCCGCGGATGCAGCACAACTCTGGACATGCAAATACATAAAACGAGACAAGCCTCCCAACCCTGTCTGTGAGCACGGGGATCGCACGTCTCACTCAATTTCCACAATGGCCATACCTGAGGCTATAATGACAATTCAGCCAGCAGCAGAGTAAACAGCCCCGATGTTGTCGGCCGTAAGGCCGGCCGCTGGCGGCAAATCCGGCAGTAGAAGCGCAACACTTTCCTGCTTAGTCGTCTCTGGGCCTGCATATTCCTGTTTTTGTAAACATGTAAGACTTTTCCTTTGCAACCCTACCAAAGGCCATTCTTGGAAGTGGATTCCGCTTTCCCCCGCAAGTATGCGCACGCTTCGTATTCGCCCACAAGTAAGTAGCCGCAAGTGCCGTGCAGCGAGCATCTTGGACTTGGCATTCCGTCCCAAAACGCGCCGCTGCTCATCACAACGAGCGAGCGACGCGGCCGTTGCAATGCTACGCGGTTCCGTGCACGGCATCGAGAGTCTGTAGCGTCCAATGGCTTCGTGTACTGCGGCCTTAGTCAAACCAGCGACCCCGCTCCTTCAATTCGTCGCCAGATCAATGACGTGGACGCCGGCTTGGAAGTAGCTACTAAGCAAAGGCGACGGGAATGCGCGACACATTTCGTATCGTGATTCTGCTCACCGGAACGAGTCAATCGATCAAGCCCGGCATCTTCCATCTGCGGCTTTCTAAACCGTCAAATCAAAAAATCCCTTTCTGATAACTAAGCATAACCCTGTGTCTTGCACTTGCAGCTTAGCTCCCGCTTCCCTCTCGTCGGGCCCCCCAGGGTTCCTTTTATACGAGCCTATAGCTGAACAAGTTCGTACCATCTGTGTAACATACTGTCGATTCTCACGTCATCTGGGGGCGATTCAATCCAACAATGTCACTGAGGCACTGGGTAACAGGCCTGAGCGCTTTCTCCGTCGTGGTAGGAACGGCACGAGCGCAAGCCACGGCCTGCGCAAAGCCCATTGCCCCACAGAAGGCTGCGCCTTCGGTCGCCCCGGGATTCCGTGTTGAGGTTGTAGCTAATGGGCTACGGGATCCACGTAGTCTCTTGTTTGATCAACAGGGTGGATTGCTGGTGGTAGAGCAGGGCCATGGAATTAGCAGGCTATCCTTGACGGGCGATGGGGCGTGCGTGCAGGTTGTGGATCAGGTGCAGAACGTCGTGGAAGATGAGTCCGTGAGTTTGGCCGTTATGTGGTTGTTTGGTGACTATTGAGGTTCGACTAACAACGTCAGTTGAACCATGGTATTGCGTTCTCCCAGGATGGCAAAACACTTTATGCGTCTTCTCATAGCAATGTCTATGCCTGGGACTATGATGCTTCGCAGGGCAAGACGACGTCGGATTCTCGAGATATTGTCCAGGGAATGGGGGACAACGAGGGTCATACCACGCGTACGCTGCTCATGTCCCAGAAGGTCCCTGGCATGCTGCTTGTCTCCCGTGGTAGTGTAGGCAACATTGATCTCCAAACCTTGGATGTGACTACGGGGGTATCTACCATCAAGGCATTCAATGTAAACAACATGACCAGCTCAGCCTACGAGCACGCCCCAAGCGGCATGCTTCTTGGCTGGGGACTCAGGAACTCGGTCGGCATCGCCGAGGAGCCTGTGACAGGCGGTATCTACTCTGTAGAAAACAGTGTTGACAACCTGAATCGAAGTGGGAAACTTATCAAAGAGAACAACCCAGGCGAGGAGATGAACTTTCACGGCTACCTCAATGGAACTGAAAGCAGCGGACAAGGCGCCAACTACGGATACCCTTCCTGCTTCACAGCCTGGAACACCTCTGAGATACCAGACTACGACGGCATGGTTGGCCAACAATTTGCTATTGGTGACCAAAACGCAACTGTCAACGATACGTTCTGCCAAAACGACCGTGTTGCCCCCCGTCTTGCGTTCCAAGCCCACATGGCACCTCTAGATATCAAGTTCAATCCCAACGGCACCGCCGCATGGGTGACTCTGCACGGCTCATGGTATGTATTTCTCTCCCGCTCACAAAACGAGTCCCCCAAATACCTTACTGACCACCATCCTACCGCAGGAACCGTGAAAGCCCCGCAGGATACAAGCTCAGTCTTGTCCCCTTCGATGGCAACGGGTCGCCTGTAGCACCGTCAAACAGCACCACTGCCGCCATCGATATAGTATCCAACCCTGATCTCTCCGCTTGTCCAGACGGTTGTTTCCGTCCTGTGGGGCTCGCGTGGGATGACAGAGGCAGGTTGTATATGAGTTCGGATTCTACGGGCGAGATCTACGTTGTTACCAAGGAGGATGGGAGCGGCGTCGCGGATGTGAGTCGAGCGGCGGGTGATGGACAGGCTTCGTCGCCTACGGGTTCGGGAGGAGGCTCGGCGCCGGGTACGGAGAGTGCGGCGGGGAGGGGATGGAGGGCACGAATGAGTTTGTATGTGGCCGTGTGGGCGCTTGTTGTAGGTGCTGTGGTTTGATGAGGACAAAGGCGGTTCTGTGTGGCTGCGACTAGACAGTGACGCGGCATCGCTGCTGGGACCTCAGAAGTACATATTTCTCCTGTTGTATATGAATGTTTAGATCTGTATATAACACTCATTTACCTTTTGATTTTTGGATTAGTTGGAGTGGTTGGGTAGGTAGTTTGACACTCCACCAGTGGGGCCACGGCGCTTGTGCAGTGTACACGCCGAGACAGTGGCATCGAAACTGCAATATTGTAGCCACCTACCGAGCCTCAGCCAACACAATTCTCGACTCTTGAGTACGCAAGACAAATACGAGTGTTCATGCTATGACAGTGATGTTACATAGTCTTGTGCCGCCCATTTCACCGCCCACCGATTTCGAGGCAAACCACTTTTCGAATATTGGAGCCGCGAGGCAAATACGAGTATCTATGCCGTTGCAGCAATGTTGTTGTATGCTCGGTGGTCTGGTCCCGCTATTTCAGTCCACCAAGAGAACGCCAACCTCTGTTCCACTGAGCCTTTCTTGTGATATGCCGGCATGATAAACACATATGGGAATCACTATTGTATATTCTGGTCTGACAGACGACTCAACGGATAGGATGCCGTCGATTCTATCTTCTCAGGGAGCCAAGTGCAACACTGGTAATCACGATCACTGTCAGTCCCAACCTGATCCTCATCTTTCAACAGACAATCGTAACCTTCAGCCATGACTACTGTACGGTATGCCGTCCTTCTTTGTGTCTAATCACGGCATCAGGTGCTATTGTGCACTGATGCCGTACCCAAAGACAGGCCTTCAATAGCGTGCCTGTCTGTGACCTTCACCCACTCTGTCGTCACCGCCCCCGTCCACAATACTCAACGCCGTCCTTGGCATGCCACGCTTTCTGCCATCTTCTAGCACACTTTTGGACACCCGTCGAACCACGTGGAGCCTTGGGGGACCCCTGTTATCGTGCTCAGTGGGTCAGTGAAATTGGATGGGCCGTTTGGGTTTGATATCGTCCCCGGACTAGGCCTTCACCCCCTCACCTGTCTCGTGGGATAGATAGGTGCCTACGCTAGCAGTTAAATTGCTCAGTTTGCTCCCTCGCTTCATCACCACACAAACACAAACCCTTTTCTCTCTGTCTCTCTCTCTCTTTACCTTTCTCCTACACTCCACTCCCTTCTGACCTCTTGAACCTCAAAGCTTTCTTGTCCTCTTTGGCATGATGTCCCACCCCTCGACCATGGCTCACGCCAATGGTCAGCCAGTTGCCAAGGCATTCAATGCCCTTCCCCTGGAAGTAAGAGTTTACCTACTCGTGGCAACTACGTACACTCTTGCTGACGTTCTGCTTTGTAGATCAACAAACTCATCGCACTGCACCTGGATGATAGAACCCTCGCCGCATTTCGCCTCATCTGCTGTGCCACCAACGCTGCCGTTGACCGGGATAACCTGTCCTTCTGGCGCACCAAGTTCCGGGAGACTTATGATCTCCCCAAGGGCCGTACTAACGCGGACTTGATGCAGATTTATAAAGTTCGAGCTGTATTCCTCCGACGCGGCATTCCGCACAATTACTTTCGTGGCTACAGCAACTTCCAGATGCGTGTTGTCAGGGTGTTGAGAGGATTGATCGTCGGTATGTATCTGCCACAACAGCCCAGCATGTGTACCTACTAATGAAGTGTAGAATCCTACTATGGTGCCAAGCCCGACGAGAATGGTCGTCTCGTATCGAAGAACCATGATCATCTCATCAAGTTCATTAAGGAGTCTGGTCTCTTCAACCATGACCGACGTGCTCCTCCACCCAGTGAGGACGAGCCTGCGCACGTTCGAGAACACTTAGCAGCTGTTAAGCTAGTGTGCTTCCACTTCGTCCTTGACTTCCCTCCTTTGACTTTCAATTTCCTTGCCTTTGACGAGTCACAGTTCGCCGTCTATCAGCCAAGCTTCGATGCTCCTCTCTTCAACGACGGCTATACACATATGAACACGGAGTACCTTCTGCACAACATGAACTTCTGGCGTCATCATATGATGAACGAGGAATTCCAGTCCCTCTACGACAACTTCGGGGCTTTGGATCTTGACCAGAAACCATCAGTCTGGCGAGAGCCTCTCCGCAACGGAGTTCAACCGCTGTCGAGGTACTGGCGCGGCAGCTATGCGTTTCTCCGCGACAACGATCTCCAGCGTCTACGTAGGCAAGGTCCAGGCGATCGGTACTACGAGGACCAGAACATAGACGAGGGAAAGCTTCAGGTGCGCTGGAACACTCCTTATACCCTTATTCCACAAATCTTCACTAACAGGTCCACCAGTTTCTTGAAATTGACTTCGCTACCGATGGTCGTTTCCCCTCGGGTCAGGAGCTTCGTTGGCCCTGTTACTACGAACGTATCCTGAACTCGCTGCTCCCATTTGCTACGACCGTCCCATCCACTGTCAAAACCCAAGGCAGCAGCAGCACGGGTTCAGACGATGGCCGCGCTTATGATATCGACGTTTTCCGAACTAAGAGCCTTTTCTTCGAAGGCAAAGGTCAAGACATCGGTAACAAGTTCCAATCGCTCGGGTGGCTCAACCCTTTGCCTCCCCAAGGCGACATCCCTGGCTGGCAGCGTTTCACCATGATGAAGGCCTTCGGTGAAGATAGCATGAATCACCAGGCCGATAGACTCTGGGCATACGAGGGTGTTGTTATCCCCGGCAATCGCATCATCCTAGGCCGCTGGACATATGCATCCGAGGCACAGGTAGACGTGAGTTCTTCCCCCTTTCGCCTCTGAGATATCTCTTGAGGTATAGTCTTACTAACTATGAACAGAGGGGTGCCGTTGGCCCGTTCATTCTCTGGGCGGTCGAGGAGCCAAAGCCAGAGCCGGTCTCCGATGACGAGGATGGATCCGATGCTGAGGCTGAGCCCGAGACCAACGCTGAGACCGAGACCAACGCTGAGACCGAGACCAACGCTGAACCCAACACGAATGCTGAGTCCGAGACGAACGCTGAACCCACCATGGACGCTGAACCCGAGGTGCAGAATTAGGAGTAGAGAAGGTACCAGGTGATGGAGTGGTGTAACTCGCTGCTTTGAGTTGCCCTTTACCAGACTCCATCCGATCCAACTCTTGCTCTTTTCCTGTTCTGGCATGTACAACAGACCTTTCAACCGTTCCCTCTGCCTGCGATGGCGTAGTGGAATCTGCCTTACACTTGTACTTTATACTTTCCCCAGCACAACGACTTTGTCACTTCCCCATGAGCTTCCCCATACCCCTGGTTTTCTTTTTCTCGATTACTACATGCCGATGTAACTAGTTCTGCGATTGGTGGGCTTGAGTGGTTCTCAGTGGTTTGGTGCCGAAGAAGCTTCCACTGCATCCATTCGCGAAGAGTCCACCATACTTAGTATAAATTAGTCTACTTCTCAAATTAAAACCTCCAGTCTCTGGAACGCAACGAGCAAGAAAGTGATGTTAAAAAATTCATCTTGTGTCATTTGATATCTACATAATCATCATGGAGTCGTTAATCATAATCATGCGCATTTCAACCCGGTAAACCCAACCAATCCAACCATCATTAATCGTACCGAAAAGAATCCTCGCAAAAACCAAGTCGTGTCCATCTGTATGAGAGTGTGTATGTGTTTCTGGAAAAGAATGGAATGGAGGAAAAGGAACGAGGAAACAAGCCAACAGAGGAATAACAAGAGGCTAACCTCATGATCTTCCCCTCTTTTCTTCGCATCGTCAACCCCAATTCATTGGAGAGAAAATTAAGAAAAGAGTAGTTAACAATGTGTCTAATTCCAACTCCTAACGCAATAAAAAAAGTATTATCAAGAGCTCGGCCCTGGGGGGTAGCTAGTACCTCGCACCCATGGGTGGTGGTGGAACGGAGGCACCGTACGGATTAGAATCCGCATAGGACGTGGGATAGGGCTGGTTGGCCGCTACGGGATATGCGTACGGATTAGCGCCTGGACCATTCATGTTGCCGAGTGCATTGAGGCGGGCCTCCTTCTCTCGTCGTTCGCGGGCCTTTCTTCTCTTGCGGCGGCGGGCCTCGAGCTCCTTAACGCTGTGGCGCTGTTCGTTCATTTCTTTCCATTCAGAGTATGCTGACTTGATACCAAGCGCAGCAATACCCACGGCAGCGGCGTCTTGGAGCATGTTTTTGGATTTTCGTTTGCGTGCTTCTTCGGGCGACATTTCGCCTTCGCTGACGAGTTTGCGGCGATTTTCCGAGGCGACCATGGAAGAGTACACGCCGTGGGCCGCATGGATTGTAGCGACTGTAGCCAGACCCGCAGTGAGGAGCTCCTTACCTCGAAGTTTCTTGCGCCTTTCCTCCATATCGGTGGATGACTCGGAATCGCTGCTAGCAGCATTCCATCGTCCCCGATCCTCTCCTCCGCCTTGTGCTGCTAGAGCACCTGCGCCAGCCCCTGCAGGAGCGGCTAGTCTGCGATCTGTGTTAGTCCTGGAAGGGGCATCGGAATACTGATCGTCCATACCGCGGCCTCGGCTGTACGAGCGGCGGTTGCCCCTGCGTGATGGCACGTAGCTATCGGAGCTGGAAGAGCGGGACCGCTCGCGACGAGAACGAGACTTGGAGCGCACACGATCGTAGAGAGCCTTGCCCGCAGCGAGTACAGCACCAGTACCAGCAACCTTGGCAAGACCATTGTTGCGTTCGCCGGAGTTAGAACGGGAGCGGCCGCGGGAACGAGAGCGGCCGAAGATAGACCTGGACCTGGACCTGACGCGGGAGCGGGATCGAGAAGGAGACCTGGAATCGTCGCGCCCGCGAGCACGAGAGCGCGATCGAGAGCCGTTGGCTAGGCGTGAAGCAACAAGACCACCCAAGGCGGATTCGGCAACGTGCCTCTTCTCGTGCTTTCCGTCTCTGTCGATGAGACCGTCGATACCAGCGGCGCCAATAGCGGCAGTGGCAACACGCTGGCCCTTTGCGCCTGTCCAGGGACCGGGTTCTTTGCGACTGCGGAAGGCTTCGACAGCACCTGCGACGATGGCAGCTTTGGCGGCTTGCTCCCACTTCTCCTTGGTTCGGTCTCGGCTGCGACTGCGGGAGCGAGAGCCATAACGGCTTCTGCGATCATCGTAGTAGGCGTGCCTGTCGCTGTCATATCCGCGGTCGTCTCGACGGTAGCGAGAACGATCACGGTCACGAGAGCGCGAACGAGAGCGAGAACGGCCAGTGACAGCGCCGATGATACCTCCCAAGCCTGCCGCTTCGCCGATGTTTTTGACTGAATCGACAATAGATTTGCGGCGCGAAGGCTTGGGTCGCTCTGAATACTCGGAGTAGTCGTCGTAGTCGCGGTCGCGGCGACGGTCATGACGAGGACGGTCATAGTAGTCGTCGTCATAGCCGCGATTCACGGAACGAGTGCGACGAGGAGGCGCATACTCTTCACGGTACTTGGTCTGCCTGAATTCGGTGCCAGGAGGGAAGTCGCGGGGAATCTCTTCGATGCTGTCCTCTCGGGCTGCGGGGCGGTAGACGAGATCACGCACTGCGCCTCCGCGACCGCCGCGTTCGATGTAGGTCGTCTCGGTTACATACTCGGGCTCGCGGTTGCGATGCCGAGGTGGTGCATAGCTGTACTCGGACATGATGGTGCTCTGTACCCAAATGGGCGAAGGCTCTTTAGGTCTCTGTGTGTATCTCTCTCTCGGGGTTCCGGTCCACTGGGCATGGCTTGTTAGTGAGGGGCACAAGAGGGAGCCAAGTGGCAGGCGCAGTAGGCGTACCGAAGAGCGTGGTGCTCAGAGCCGTCTTGCTTGGCTTTCAGCTCAAGTCTGTGTCTTGGTAGGCGGGTGTAATGAAGAATAGAGGGTGCCTGCGAAGTGACGTGACAAAGTGGGTGGGGGGAGGTGTCGAGGCTCGCAAGGCACTGGCAGGCAGTTGTATTTAACAGGTTGGCGGCGGCAGGCGGGAAGATAGGCGGCCGACGAGCAGCGATGATGACTGTACAGAGTTCTTGGGACCCAAGGATGTGTTTTGGTGCCAGGTGGGGTGGCGTAGAGATTACCGTTTGCTTGACGCTGGGCGAGGTGGGCAGTGCCTTTAGTGCCCAGGGCCTGGCTTATGACGTAACGACGCCTGCCTGACCACGCCCGGATTCCGCTTTCGTGACCGACGACGCCTCCTAAGCTGCGAACTCACGCCTGTCATGCCCCTTACGCCTGTCGCGCCCGTCACAGCCCCTCTGCCGGCCATGTCCGCCCTTTGACCGGTGGTGCTTCTTCTGCACAGCTTACTCTGGCGACTGCTGGCCCCTAGAACGCCCATTCTGCCTTACCCTCCACTCGCAAGGCTCTGCTGCTTCATCCCTCCAGGACCCCCAGCGTTCCAGCCACAGTTCCAAGTTTTGGCGCTGCACGCTTCCAGCTCATCAGGCCAGGCCCGATGACGAAGCAACGAGCAGCATGTGTAGGGGTGCGATGTACAAACCACCACGTGAGATGCGTCCCATTGGTTCGCGGCCGTGGTAGCGCGCGAACTTCAGCGAACATGCGAGGATAGACCTGTCAGTCTGTGGGCTGACACATCGCCGTGGCCCAGGACCATGGCTGCCAGACGCTGCCTGATGCAAAATTCAGTGCTGCCCAAAACCGGCCTTTGGGTTCCTGTTTTTGCTTTGCAACCCGTGGGGCCATGTCGCTCTGCTTCACTCCAGGAACCAATCTTTAATCACGAGACTGTTAGCGCCCACGGGTACTAGGCGTTGGACCCTACCGCACCACTCAGGAACACGTCGGGCGAGCTTGGTTTGTGTAATCGCCTCGCTGTATCGGCCCATTGACAGTCCCGCAGTCATTCTATGACACCATGGCACACAGGGGTTCTATCTTTGTTCCGATCGACTCGCTAGATGCACCTCATTTCACCGTCGAAGCACCGTCACCCCAGCAGCGCCAGCTCCTTCTCGAGCCCTCCATTTGTTCTGCTTCTGCGCTCACACACCAACCGTCACGTTTGTTGTGTAGCTCCGTGTAGCCAGTAGCTGCTATGTTTTGTACTCTTCTTGATGAGCGTGTTGGCAGGAACAGACGCATTTACAGGTAGGAACAGTGTCTATAGTAATTAGTCGTCTCGGGGAACGGGCACTCTAGTCAAGTCAAGTGATACATCACGTGATGCAATACCACTCTGATTATTCATACCTATAACGTGCGGGATCAGTAAGCTGGCCGGAACAGTAAGCTGGCCGCCCCACCAAACTCGACGCGACATTCTGCACAATTGAGCCACAACAACAAGAGATAATATAATTATATCTTATTATAAGGTAGTCTATTATAGTCTACATTAAGTCCTTTTATGACCTTGGGTGTGGCACTTCGTGCACGTTGGCGGCGCGCGCTGGCGTCTCTCACCCGCCTGGCTCTGGCTAGCCTCCATGACCACCCTTTCTGCCTCTGTAGTAAGCTGCTGAGCCTGCTGCACCTGGAGGGCTCTACTAGAAGCTATATATTGACGCTGCTGACTCTGCTTCTGTTATTGACGTTGATTTTCTGCACGTAGCTTCTTATTCTCCTCTATAAGTATTGTTGCTGATTGCATCGCGAGCTGAGCGCTTTTCGCGAGCTGGCGTATCGCGACGCTTGTTGGGCTCTCTGGCTGCCGGCGCAGCCGCTCTTGGAGATAGCGTAGCTGCTGCTGAACCTCTGCTACTGTATGTGGTGTCTCTGTCTGCGCTACTGTCTGCGCTGCAACGTTGTTATCTATAGTAGTCTGTGATGGAGACGGCGTTCGGACGACAGTTAGCGACGATAGGACGCGATCTGGATAAGGAGGGACAAGGCCTGTCGCCTGAAAGCCTGCCTGGATGTTCTGCTGCGTGAATACAGTCGGCCGGATCCGTGTATAG
>JAODYB010000047.1:0-162135 GCA_026262435.1 Curvularia spicifera
AATCGAAGAAGGAGAGAGGTTGGCAACTTTAAGAGAGTTTGGGGCGCGTAGTGATGGAAAGAAGGTAAAGAAGAGAGTGCGCGCTGAGGTGGGCGAGCCGTCGCAAAGGCACTGTAGACGCTGCGGCGAGGTAGGGCATAATACGCGGACATGCAAGCAAGATATAGAAGACGATTTCGAGTAGAATAGCTTATTACGATTTCAATTTACTGCTATTGTTGTGCTGTAATAGTTGTGTAATAGTCGTGAAGTTGATGGGGTCTTGGCACAGTGAGCGGTTCGCTATACTGAGCGGCTCGCTATACAGATACGTTATAATCTTCTAGATGGCTAAGCCTCCTACAGAACTACTAGATATCTTTGCGCATCTCAAGATAAGTACTCTATATAGAGACAAAGGTAGTCTTAAAGACACACTTATACTCGTCTAGTATCTAGTACTTAAAAATAATAGTAGTAAAGAGAATAAAGCGATTATTTTAAAGTAGAAGAAGTAGTAGAATAAAACACTATAGGCCTAAGATCCTTTAAAAGAGGTTGCAAACTAGGGCTCTTCTTGTTATACGAGCCAAATCTAGACAAACTTTAGAGAGGCTATAGATATTCTAACTAGCTATCTATATATCTTCTACTTAAACTATAGTTATATACTCGCGCACCTATTAGCTAGAAATATTAGTACAAGACATCTTTATAGATATCGTTAAACCTAGACTTGCTAGCTTATCTCTTCGCCTATACATAACGAGCTATTAAACTCACTCCGCTAAAGTATCCTACTACTAATAAATATTAATTCTCGCGTAATACTAGCCTACTTAACTAAGACATACGAATAAGAATTAGTAAGAGTAGTAGTTAATAACTACTAGAGCTTCTAAACACTTAAGCGGCTATTATTCTAACGATTTCTCTAGTTTCTCTAGCCTAACGCTATAATTATTAGCCGTTATAAATTTAAGTTAGCTTTTAAGTTATAATTTAAGAAGGCTTTAGCTAAGCTTCTTAATAATCTTAGCTAAGAAACAAAAATATTACTTATATTAGATAGTTAGGCTTTAAGTAACTATCTTAGTTTCCTTATAATTAAGAGTTACTATATTAATACTTAATAGTAACTTAAAGAAAAGCTTTTAGATTTTATACTAATCTGTAGAAGACATACTAGAGCTTTAATAGCAGATAAAGTTCTAAAACTCCTTTCTAAGAGTAAACTCTAGAAAAAATTACTATCTATTACCTACAATAATGCTAGCAATAATAGCACTCTTACGTAGTCTCTTTAGCAAGGTCTATAATAACTTAGTATAAGCTAGAGTCTAAGTAAAAACACTATTCCCTACTTAGCCTATATTATTAACCTCGTTGTCTAGAATATTATCTAGTACCTAAGGCTGTTAGCTTTAACCGAGTTAGATAATGTACAAGATTTATAGAGATAACAGATTAATAAAGTAGATACTAATATCTTAGTCTCTAATTTACTTTATAAGAGAAGAATTTTTTATTACAGTTATTTATTATATACTAACTATAATATAGATTAGAGCAATCTATATTATAGTTAACTTATCTTCTTAGCGATACGAACAGTTTCTCGTAACACAACAAGATCTACTATTAAAAAAACGCCTTAGTGTTATCTATAATATTAGAACACAATAGAACTTAACATATAATATATATAAGCGCGTAGTCAAGCTTTAGCAATATATTAATAAATAGCTTAAAGATAAGATCGCATTAAGAGTCCCTATCTATACTAAAAACCTCTTAGAGACCGACAACAATACTAATATTAATTCTTAGAATCTTAAGAGACTACGACTATCTACGCAAGAATAGTTATATCTTAAGATAGTTACTAAAATACTTAGCTATTTTAAGACTACTACAATATCTCTAAGTTAAAGTTAAAAACCTTAAATACTATATATCTAGCTCATGTATAATTAACTTTTTAATTTTCTTAATTAGATAGAGGTTAATTTAGGAGAAGACTTAGAAAATAGTAACTAGCTATAAGTAGTACAAGCTACGGTAGCGAGAGGGAGGGCAAAGTTAAGTAAATACTACTTAAAAATAGCTAAAGAGCGTGGCTTCTTATTTAACTACGCGACGATTCTTGATCTAACGCAAAAGCTTACAGCCTACAAGATATTATTACAGATATTTATTATAGATATTTATTATAGATAGATACTAATAGAAGATGTAGAATAAGATATAAGAGTTCTAAGATAAGCATATCTACTAGTAGTAGTTTCTTAATTATCTAGCTCGATATAATAATTAAGAAACTATATAGTCGATACTAAGCTTATTTTCTTAGAGGTTATTAAGTACTAAATAGTTTTAAAGACCTACTTTACTTCGATCATAATTAAGCTAGATTTCTCTTTTAAGCTAAGATTCTTTAAGCTAGAATATTAAGAAGAGTAGAGAGTTAACCTATTAAGAAGGGGAGCTATATCTAAGTAGCTCTAGCATTAATCTATAGGAACATGTCGATATCTTAGCGTAGTAGAAAGTAAGTAAGACTACGTACCTCTACTTTACCTAAGTTATAAAAGATATTCTAGCTATACTAATTGCGTAAGTAGGTGTAGAGAGAGTCTTTAGTATTACTAAGAAGATTATTAACGATCGTTAATATTAGCTTTCTGCTAAAAAGATTTAACAACTTATAATTCTTAAATTTGCGAATTCTAATAAGATAGAGAGTCTTAATAGAAACTTAGATAAGCCTATAGAGGAAGCTACCTAATTTTCTAATAATATTAGTAATTTATTTGAGCTCTTAGTAGGTATAGAGAAGTCTAGAAGTTAGCGTTAGAGTTAGAATATAGATAAGTCTATAGAGGTAGAGGACGAGGTAGAGGACGAGATAGAACTTCCTCCACGAAAGCGTGTCCGCCCTTCGCGCTACCGTGTCCGCCCTACGCGCTACTATAATAATTAACTATAATAAATTCTATTAGTTTTATCTTAAAGTTCTTTTTAAAGCTACTATAATAATAAACTATAATAAATTTAAGTCTTTTCTACTCTAAAGTTATTCGTAACCTAGCTAGGTAGGCTATACCTAGCCCTAGCCCTACCCTAGCCCGAGTGCTAAGTAACCTAGCACTGCCCTAGCCCGAGTGCTAAGTAACCTAGCACTGCCCCAGCCCGAGTGCCAAGTAACCTAGCACTACCCTAGCCCGACTCTTAGCAGCCCCAGCACTACCCTAGCCCGACTCTTAGCAGCCCCAGCCCTACCCCAGCCCGAGTCTCTATAGCCCTAAGCCCTCCCCCAGCCCGAGCCGGGCGCCCCATACCCGTTTACCAGTCTATGTCAGACTGTGAGGGGTTTTTCTAATTAAGGATACGTTTTAGATCTGTTATGGGCGGAGAGGCCTGACTAACGAGTATGCATTCATATATCGTACAGAAGAAGAAAGATAAAGAAAAGAAGAAAACAGGCTAAGTACACGCTTCTCTTATACCTTCTCTTATTTATATAAAAAGAGAAGATTACGTGACTCGTGCGAGTCACGTGTTCTGTTGTTATGTGATCTTCTTAGTAGAGTACTTGGGCACAGCCCTTCACAAATAGCTTATACTTAAGCTAATACCTAAGATAACTAATACTTAAAATTTAAAAAGTTTAGCGCTAATTTATTAATATTTAAGTTAATATTTGAGTACTTTCTAATTTAGACTAGTAGTAATACCTAGGTGTCACGTGACTTGGGGAAGGTCCCTGAGGAGATCCCTCGGATCCCCATCGGGCATCCCTCGGGCCAATAGGGATGAGGACATGTACTGTATAAATACTTCCTCCGAACCTGGGACTGAACCTCAAGGATTCGTCTTAATACTATTCTTGATATCTCCATTCCTATCCGCCAAACATCTCACACTAGGGCTTCTCGCACGGGCTAATAGTTAATATCTACTAATATTTATTTATCCTAATATACCTAGATAATGTTTGAACTAGAGAATTTATAAGTGAGGAAGAGCTGGTGGGAACGAACATGGCAACAGATGCCGGACAACTACGAGAAGTTAGTGGTGGCATTTGCTAGTCTTGCCTGGGTGCAACTCGACCTTGAAAATTCTGGAGAAGAACTATGTTTCGTAGCCTGAACTATGCACTCGTCTTCATCTCGGAGATCAAAAGCATGGGCTTTCCCTGACACTAGGAACAAACACACGCGTTCGCAAACGAAACGTTAAGACATCCGGCGAGAATCTTGGCCTTTGATTTTCATTCTCTCGACTCAAGATGTCCCCTTCAAAAGCATCTAACTAGCATTTCCGATAATCGCCGGCACGATATCCGGGAACGTCTCATACACCACCTCGCCCTGCTCACCCGGCAACGGTGCGACCTTACAACTAATGCCCAACTTGAAATCCTTGCTCTCACTCAACATTCTCGGATCCACGCGCTGTCCATCCGGCCCCACAACGCGCCACTTGAGATTCTTTACCAGGAAGGGCTTGACGTGCTCAGGGCGAAGGGACTGAAGTTGCCCAATGGCTTCGTAATCGAGTAACATGGCCGTCATGGGGGTAGTGTTGGTGACGAGGTGCGCTTGTGTGGCTTGGTCACCGCAGTTGTCGCAGGCTTCGACGGGTGAGGTGAAGACGTGCGTGTTGCCAAAGAAGGTGGGTGCAAGGGCGAGTTTGGCGGGGTCGGTATCTGTGTCGAACGCACCGAGGAAATAGAGAATGGTGAAAGAGCCGTTCAGAGCAAGACTGGAACCTATGTGTTAGCTTGAAATAGAGTTCAAGGAGTATGGAAGATGTACCGCTGGACGACATCATCAATGTACCATTCACGAGAGACCTTCTCCTCCGTGATCTGGACTTCGGAATTGGTCGTGATCGGCGCCTGCGCCTCCGCTACGGGAATAGGCTCAGCCTTGACAGCGAAGGCTTCGGCAGGTGCCTCGGCCTTGAGACTGAATGTCACAGGTGCGAGTTCCGGAAACTCCTGCAACGCCATCGTCGAGAAGGTCGGTTGAAGAACGACGGATTTGGGCTTCTTCAACGGCGTGAAGTCCGAAATGCCGCGGAAGAACTGTGAGTTGTCCAGATTGAGAGGCTCCATATCCTTGGGTGGAATAGCTTTGTTGCTTTGCGAGTTGGTCAAACGACGGGCCCAAGAGTACATGTTTTCGAAGCGCTTTTGCACATCTTGCGCAGGGGTGGTGTCAGAACCATTGAGTTCAGGATAACGATAACCGAAGGCACTAGTTCGGTAACTCATAGTCGAATTCCAGAACTTCGCCTTGGTCTGGTCCGGGTACCGGAATGGGAGAAGAGGGTCTGAGGCCTTTATTCCAGCTCTGTCGGAGCTGAGGAGCCATGATCGCAGATCGACCTGAGTTTTGCTCGAGTCGGGCTTATCCGGGTCTGTGGGATGAGCAGCTTGCCAGATGGCAAAGTAGCGGTCGATTTGACTACCTCGAATTAGCCAATTGAACCCGCATGTTGGGCTAAACATACCAATGATGGAACCAGAAAATAGGGTCAAATGCCGCAGTGGGAACCGAGCTCATGTGGCCACCATTGCCAATGTAGCCGTGGTAATCGCCGTGCATACCTTCCAGAGAGCCGCTGGCCCGCTGGCCATCGAGTGGATCGGTAACGTTCCAGACTCCAGCGGTCGCAAAATCGATATACCTGTTATAGGCTCCGTTTTCAATGAAATTGAGACTAAGGCGGATCATGTCTTCGCGCACATTGTTGATTTCGGCATTGAGCGCTAGCACGTGGTCAGACCAGTCGCTATCTATCTGCCTCTCAGTCTCTTTGCGTCCTTCAGAGGTCGCCTGCAATATGTTAGCCAGCAGTTCTCAAAGTTTGGCAATTTCACTCCACATCAAATCTTGTAGCATTCCAGTCCTGATCTGTAAAAAAACCTGTGTTTGCATCTGGGTAGGTGTATTTGTTCAACGGGTTTGGAATCTGCACATCTTGATCGCCAGGGTACATCTTGACCTTCACATTCGTCACAGTAAAGATGTGGGGTGCACGGAAATCGTACGGGAAGAATGTCGTCGCATCACCGAATCTGACACCGGGGAATCTTGCATTGTAGTCGCGGGGCCGATGATAGTCCCAGTATGGCAGGCGGAATTGCTTGACAGCCTCCCTATAGACTGACTTGCGTGGTTCGTCATATCTCTCGGCAATTTCGATCATCTTCTCATATAAAGCTTGCTGTGTAGCGTTAGTGGGAATATAAAACTAGAAGAGCTTTCTTACTTCGAGCATAGCCAAATACGGCCTGTGCCAGGTCGGAAAAGTCTGAGTCCCATGGGCGCAGTATCCGCTTCCTTGACGGCTGGGTGACCTTTTGCCGCCTACACCGTCCCAGAGCGCATGCGGGAGCCCGTGGATGCCTGGGCTGTTTAGTACTTTCATTGGTCGCCCCATGATGCTACTCACCAGCGATTTGGAAAAAGCTGAAGCGATCCTTCCAGTCGGTGAATTCGCCCGGTTTCCCAGTTCCATCTTGAAGCTGCTTGATTGCGATCAGGAAAAGGTTGAATGTATCAGGGTAGTCGTGGAGGAGGACGTCAACATCGCGGCGATCGACAATGCCAAACTGTTTCAAGCCTGAAACGTAGCCTTTGGCATGGGCGTCTGCGAGAGGGTTGGCCATGGCTGCTTGTTGACAGGTTCTATTTCAACTCTGGGTCAATGTGGTCCTTGAGAAATCCCAAGTCCTTACTCCCTAATCGTAGCAGGCAGTCGCTTTTTATAAAATCCCTTCTGGAGTTGCCAAGCCCCAAAGTCCGGAAAGGTTCAATTCTTCCGGTGCAAGCTGAACAAAGAATACCTCGCAAGTAGCTGCAGCACTTGCCGCATTTCACCTCCCATGCTAACGTTGGTGTTGTTTTCCAGAGCCTCCAATTGGTGTTTCGTGCTATTGTTTTACACGACCCCACTCTTCGTCGCTGTGGCTGCCTGCGGCAAGCGTCTGGTTCCAGCACAACTAAGCATCTTCGGTTCGAAAGAGACCATCAGGTCAAGCGGAGATACACGTGGTGGGGAGAACCTTCTGGCTAGCTGAGGCATGGGCCGTAGTTGAGTTTTGTGCGCCTCGCGCATGCGGGGTCAATTTCAGCTACAGCCACAACTTCTCACGTCTGGACAGACGGTGGACCACGGCCGGTAAAACCTGCATATATGCGGTGAGATCTCATCAGCGTACGGTTTGTGATACAGCTGAGAGATGCATTCGACGTTCCGGAAAGAGAGCATTGCATAGGGTGAAGACGTTGAGGCGCAATTGCGCTCTAGATCGGTCTGGGACGCGCGGAAGCGGGGGAGCGCCGATTAAAAAAGGTAATCGTATGGCCAGCTAAGGAATCGCGTGGCTTTTTTTTAGTAGTTATGAGTTGCAAGCGGGATACATACTGCAGAGTATGGTAAGAGTCGAGTTCAAGAGTCATGTCGTAAGCGCCACTTGCCTGAGCCAAGGCAGCATTCGGCCGTATTGCTGCTCAACCGTACTCATTTCTTTTCCAACTTGACAGCTATTTGGTATAAATTTCAATGGATTTAATTCGTGGGTTGACTTCTTTTGTTGTAGAAACGAAAAACTACCCTTTCCCATGTCGGCGGCTTCTCATTGATTCTTGATGTGGCACCATGTGGAGTACAACGCCTGCAGCTTTTAGTGTTGAAACGGTCCTAAATAGGTGTTACGCACGTCGGAAGATAAGGATCTATGGCAGTGAGCTCCGTGAGAGAAACATCTTGCCCTGCCGCTATGCTTGGGAAACCTTCTGTTGGTCTAGCTTATCTTTGTTGCCAACCACAGTCACCAAACTCATGGTTGCTCCTGCTTCATCGCACGATCGAGTTTAACTTACTAGTAGCATCTTCGCTCATCCACAGTGTCCACGGAGTAGCGTTACTGAGTTTGATGTTCAGCCCAACCTTTTCAGCTGCGGGAGATGATAATCATGGCTCTTGAATTACGTGAACGTCAAACCTGGGGTACCAGTTTCAACACCATGCGCCATTGAACTCAGCTACACTGTCGACTATACTTTGTACTGACATTGCTGGTGGGAATACTAGCCCCGCTCATGCTGCCATCGAAAGTGAACGATTGGCATGGGTCACTGGGAAACATCGCAGCTGAGTCACGTACGGGGGTGTGTACCCACAACTCATAGACCAACGTGTTGTCCCTAAATAAGCGCTTGAAATAGTTGCAGTAGGTGGTAGAGAACAGCTTCTAACATTATCTTCAGCCCAACTTAGTTCATAGGCTAGTTCCATTTGTCAGCTTGTAGTGTTTCAGCCGCTCTTCGTACGCTAATCTCTAGTTTACCGGTTATTAACGTCTATGTATGAAAAGCTCTTATCCATATTATACACCTTCTCTAGCAGGATAAAAGGACTATTAAACTGCTTTGTAATTGCTCTAAGCTAACGTGCTGGATCAGTAAGTGGGCCACCCCACCCAACCTGACGCGACTCTGTACAACATCGATCTACAATAATACAATAAAATAAGATAGAATTAAGACATGTGATTTATTATCTAGTTCTTCACAAAGTGCGAGTGTGTCCTTAAATATAGCACGTTGTACATGTTGGCGGCGCACGCTAACGTCGCTCACCAGCTTGGCTCTAATTAGTGCCTGTGACCACCTTTTCTGCCTCTGCGGTAAGCTGCTAAGCGTACTACACCTAGAGTACTCCACTAGAAGCAATATATTGACACTGAATATCTTGCTTTTGCCGCTAACGCTGATCTTCTTCAAGCAGCTTCTTCTTCTTCTTCTTCTTCTCCTCTACGAGTATCGTCGCTGATTGCATTGCAAGCTGAGCGCGTGTTGCAATGCCTGTTGGACTCTCTAGTTGCCAGCGTAGTCGTTCTGCTATTGTATGTGGTGTCTCTGTCTGCGCTGCTGCCTGCGCTGCCTACCTCCACGCGACCATCACGACGTACGCGTTCTTCGTCCCTAATTAAGAATGGTCAACAACTTGGGGGGGGGGCGGGGCGAGTCACCCCCCAAGTCGCGCTAGTTACGAAATGACCCCTTTTTGGCCTTATCAGGTTTAGCCCTAGCTCTGTCGTAGCCTATACCTACACTCATCTCTGTTATGTCTTGTACTAGTGCATAGTTACCTTCGGGTCGCCACCAAATGCGGATATATGCTTCTTCGCCCATCTCAGTGCCAGAACCTGGTCCCAGATTCCATAATTTCCAACTCTGTCTTCTCCATGTGATTTTTTATATCTCTGAATATCGTGTCCTGCCAGAAAGCCGTACATGCCAAGTCTGTAGTTAGTCTTCACGATGATAGTAGGCTTGCCCAACCTTTCCACAGATACAGATGCCAACATTCTCCCGTCGTAAATCAGAGATAAGTTCATTACGTATATAAATGCGCCTCCATAAATAAACACCAATACAGGAAGAGGCGATCAGGTGTCCGATGGCAAACACGGTACCAAGATATTAAGATTCAGGCACTCGAACTCGTCAAGTTCCAGCATCTCAAGCCATAGTCTCGATAGTATAGGAACAGGATAGAAGTCTCGCAGTAATTAAGGGCAATATAGACTAGTACATCTATCAGTTTATAATAGTTCAAAGCGCTGAGATTTCAGAATCCTAGCTTACCCAAATTTAGTACCGTCCCATTCACCATCCTTCCACGGCTCATTTGCAAAAACAAATCGTCGAAAACGCCCCAGGATCTTTGCGTATGGAATCCCCAAGTATTAAAATATCTTGTTATTTAGCGATATCCCTTTAACACTGCCTAAGCCAGCTACATTTACGCGCACGTTCAAGATAGTAGGCACTTCGTCGGATCGCATTCTACTATTAATCTTCTAGTTATAGTTCCCTTTCGAACTTATCGTACTTTTAAAGAATTAGGCACTTCCAGAGTACCGAGCATAAACATAAGATATCATGAAAAGACGTAGTAGACGATAGCAAGCTTGTTATATTACCTTACTGCAGATTCTTTCAGCCTTTTCGCAAATATAGTTTTGTCAACCCATAAAGTGATGGTGGAGATAAAACATATTGTTGTCTTTGGGCGTTAGTAGTCCCACTTCGGCGCCTTGGTGATTTCGGCGGCGATATTAGCTGTACCACTTGGTCAAACGCAAACACCGATACCCGTTCCGGGCACTTTCGGAGGTACTCGCGGGTTTCGGGTGTGGATTTGAGTCTTTGGTAAGGTACCTGCAGCTCGGTTGCTTAGTAGCGCGCTTTCGGTGCAGGGGTCGAATCGCATGTCAAAGACCGCCGGCTCAGCGCCAGGCACCTGAGCCAAGGGAGGGAACGTACGCCGATTAGCACAACTAAGAAATCGCCAAAACAAAGCCGCATCGCAGAATGTACATGTAGAGAGCAAGATAATCCGCTCTCTTTCTGCGTCTATCTTCGTCTCCTTCTTGTCGCCTGCCTGTTGCCTCTATGGCTTCCACAATCGGTTCATCTATAGCGATGGTGGAAACGAGGAATCAAGCTTTTCCATTAGAAATCCATACCGACGACTCCCAACGCTTTGAAAAGCAAAGTCGACTCATGACAGCGACAATCTTCATCTCTGCCACGTCTGCAACTAGTATTGCTAGTATACTTTCGGGCCTCATGACAGTTATATCACCTCAAGTCGTCAAGGATTTCGACTTAGGTCCAAAACTCATGTTATGGTAAGTCATTATTTTGATGTAATATGCTACTCTCTTTCAAGTGTTCTTACTACTCTACGCCTAACTATCACACAACTGTCTCAAACAAGCTGCGCTCTCTGTAACAAACACCCAGGCCAGTCTCAATCTACGCATTGGCAAACGGATGCACCCTCCTCCTCATGGGTACTGTCACAGATGTAGTCGGAAGCCGGCGCATGTATCTGCTAGGCAACGTCCTTCAATGCGCTTTCACATTGGCTAGCGGACTATCAAAAAACGGCACACAGATGATTGTCGTACGCGGCTGTTGTGGTGCCGCCTCGTCATTCTGTTTACCGTCTGTGGTCAGCATTATTACCACTACATTCCCTCCCGGGCCACGAAGAAACTTGGCTTTTGCATCAATGGGAGGAGGACTGCCTATCGGTTTCGCAATAGGGCTGCTGCTAGGCGGTGTTTGTGCCAGTACTATTGGTTGGGACTGGGCTTTCTACATTACAAGCATGATCAACGCCATCGTCCTAGTGCTTTTTGTTTGGCAACTCCCTCAAACCGAACAAAACACACCCAAGCTTGAGTGGGTCGCTTCCAGAGAGAGATCGACTGGGTTGGTATCTTATTAATCAGCTGTTCATTGGCTATGCTCCTATATGTGCTATCGTAAGTCCCACTTTCTTGTCTCTTTGGGTTGCCTTACCAAGCGCTACAAGATCACTATCAAGCAGCTCTTCGGCCTTGCAGTCTCCCGCAAACATAGTTTTGTTATCGTTAGCTCTGACACTCATCCTAATCTTCGCAATTTGGATGCACTACCAACAACAATGTCGCAGGCCTGCTTTAATTCCCAACACACTATGGCAAAACAAAACTTTCACCTGCGTATGTGTTAACGTCTTCCTGATATGGGGTATCTTCACATCGGTCGAGCAATTCGTCAATTTCTACTTCCAAAACATAAAACACGATAATACCATTCGAGCCGGTATCCAATTCCTTCCTAGCTGTGTTGCGGGAGTCATTGTGAATTTGGCCATGGCTCTAATCGTATCCCGTACTAGGGGCGATTGGATCATATACGGGGCAACGACACTTTCGAGTTTGGCTGCCTTACTAATGGCTCTGATACGTCCTAGTTGGTCGTACTGGGCTGGTCCTTTCCCTGCAATCACTCTAAATGCCATCCAAGGCGATGTCTTCTACACTATCGCCAATCTTCTCATCACATCCTCTTTCCCCGACAAAACTCAGGCGCTTGCTGGCGCAGTTTTCAACACTGTTGCACAAATTGAAAAGGCAGTGGGTGTGACTCTCTCATCTCTCGTTTCGGAAACTGTGAGTGCAAAATCCGACGCAACTGGGACAGAAAAGCTGTTGGAAGGGTATCATGCAGCGTTCTGGTTCTCTTTTGCCATGTCCCTAGCCACTTTGTTTGTTACTTCCTGGGGATTACATGGAATTGGCAAGGTTGGGAGCAAGAAGACTGTCAGTTCCGATACAGGCTAGCCTATTGTTGCCGTAAGAGTGCCCTTGTTGCTTCAGATGAGCAAGTGCTACCCTGCAATCAGCTATCATGCATCTAGAAGAGCATGTTAGTAGACCTGAGGTGCAGAGTCTCATTAATTTCACTAATTGTGTTGCTAGGGATATGAAGTGCATATAGTGCGACCAACGTATAAGCTAAGCATAAACTTATGCTGGCTGTCAAGCGCTTGCTCTGCGCGTCATACTTTTGGGCTTCCTCGGCAACCTCATGCCGGCTATGGAATCCATCACTCAGGACCTTTTCGGTGGTCTATCTTCAACGCAGGCGTCAAAAGAACTGCACACTGTATTGGTAGAACATCTACCCGAGACTTGGTTCACTAGTACGCACATGGACGCCACTGAGCGATACCAACATCTTGTTAACTCCGCCCTACCGATTCTGATCGATTCTTTGACGTCTACAGCCTCGTCTCAGGACCCGTCTTTCAACAGTACGCACATCCAATCTTGGAAAGAGAAGATGCTTGCCGCCGTCAGCACAGTCTATACCGAGCACCGTGTTAGGTTCTTTGCAAGCCAAAACACTGCTAATTACCTTGGCGAAGCATCTAAGAAAATGTATACTTTTGTCCGCAAAGAGCTTGGCGTGCCATTTCACTAGGGACTTATAGAATACTTAAATGGTAAAGATGGGGCGGATAATTTTATCAACGGAAGACCAAAGCGAACCATCGGGTCTTAGATCTCCGTCATCTACGACAATTTGCGTAGCGGCAAAATGCATGACATAATCGTGAGCTGCGTGGAATAGGGTTAGGTGTGCAGTTCCAGATGGAAGTAACGAGTAGCAATGGGTATACCATACAAATACGCGCCTTTAAATCCTTACGCTACAACACCAAATAAAATCAAGTCTGCTTTTACTTCTAAGAGCTCCGTAGGTATAGTAACAACGTCGCACTACAGTAAGTTTAGCACAGTGAGGTGGAATGCGAACGGGCCTAATATGGTACTCGTTTAAAGATTTGCAGTAACACAACAGCTCCAAGTCAATCCTCCTTATCCCCAGGTTGTCTAGACACGCAGACCATTCGTTCCGATGGATGGACGTCGATATCCGTACAAAAAGTGAAGCCCTACTAAGCTATCCTCAACCGCTATGTGCAGAAGAATTACAGGTTATGATCAAACGGGATACCCTCAGTAGCAAAAGGAATGTTTGGATGCATGCCCCACAGCGGCCATGATTGACTCCAATCCGTGGCAGGGGCGTCGAAATCTGAACCCCCATATGCGCCAAAAAGTTCCTGCAAACTATTTGTCGCAGCCAAATTATCATCTCCTCTGGTATCTTCGTCTCCCTCCCTCCCTTCTGCTGATGAGAGATAGTCCGCCTCTGCTGGTGGCTCACCTCGACAGTCATGTATCGACTTATCAAGTGCGAGGAAATCCGCTCTTGTTCTTCCTCGAAGCTTCTTCCTATCTGTCACTGCATGCTTATAAAGAGACTTACAGTGTTGTATGGTCACCCACCATCCCTCTCCCATAGGCCAAATCGCCCTAAAGCGGTCAAGAAATTTCAAATTCACCGTTAGTACGTCCTCGATTTCCATGCTTCTTCCGAGGTTCATGTTGGGGAAAGTAAAGACATAGTAGTTTGTAGTAGCGGCGGAAAAGCTGCAGAAGCCTGCGAAAGGTGTGCAGAGTGACGCATTCTCTTCGTCTAAGCTTTCGAGAAGGTTGACAATATGGGCGGATGATTTAAATGTGTCGGAAGCTCTGTCGGACCACCATTCCTCAGGTGCCGACATTGGCAGAAATGGCGGATCGACAGGACCGGTTGGTTTGCTATCGGTGTCAGGGAGGAAAGGCATGTATTCCCTGCCCAGAAAAAGAAGACTACCGTCTGTCAACTGACTTGAAACCAGAGCAAGGGCATTTAGAAAGAAGTACCTGATGTAGTATACCAGATTGATGAACGCGAACTGCTCTGCTTTACCGAGAGCAGCATGACCTTCGGCCGATGCATCTGGATATCTCATCCTGCTTTCTTGCCGTCGTCGCCACTCCTCGAGTTCATGATGAAGTAGCCACCACGGTGAGCCTTGAACCCATGGATGATTTTCCGCAAAACACATACCAGGCCGACTTCTTCCACCACTAGTCACCCAGGTGAGAATTCGAGACCAGATATCGAAGCCTCTGACCAAGACCCCGTAATAGTGATTCATATCTCCCTGCACGTGCTCGGTAGATCCGAGCTCCTCGTCCATGCAAAATGAATGGTTCAAGGTATGCCCAAAGGTGAAATCCTCTTCCCCAGTAGGCCAGTGCGTCTGCATAGATCGTAAAGTCAGAGTCACAGGTTGGGGCTTGCCGCAAAATACTAATCGATCCATGATGAAGCAACCCCACAGCGTACAATTGAACACTTCAGCCTCGACTGCTGTCAGAGAAGAAGGCTGTGTTAAGACCTGCAAGGATTGCACCATTCGGATGGCAGCACCGCTATGCATCCAGGCGCGATATCCATTTCCAGCACCCCATTGGTACATGGCAAGTGCTAACAAAGTCTGTACTACGACAACATCTGGTGAGTCCACAGTTGATACCCCGTCTTGGGCATAACTAGCGAAAAGCTCCGCTGATGGTGCTTTTGAAGACTCATCAGACATTGGCAAGCATAGCGCTATGATAGAAGCACACAAAAGTCTAGATTTGGCCATAGAATTCCGAGAGTCTGGCTTGTCCAAAGACCGAACCATTTTCGAGAACGAGGGCCAATGCAGAAAGCGCAGCTCAGGGAACTTTTGGGGAAACACCGAACAAATATTCAAAATTGGCATTTGAGAGAAGATGTCGTCATCTACGGGGCTGCTTGGTACGCTCGGAATGTGCTGCTGAGCGCTGGGGGGTCTCCGTCGCATTTTCGGGCCTGTGAGGATACACTCTCCTGGCCGTATGCGGTTCGTCTTTGCGCAATACCCGCATGGCGGTACACCGCTGTGCATGCATCTGATCTTTGCTTTCCTGGTCAGACATCAGAATTGAGTGACGGCTGCGTTGATATTACCTACCGGCATGTACCGCACGCGATAACTTTCCGAACCATAATCGCATTCAATCTCGTGTTCGCGTTTGATCTCAGGTTCGCATTTAATGTCAGATTCGCATTTGAATTCAGGTTTCGAAGTCTAGTTGTTAGGGTTGAAAGGCGGGCATTGCGAAGGATCCGTCGCATTTCGGGTTTGAGCGGACCTTGGCGCCCGCGTTTCAAACCTTGCGTCGGCTTTGTTATCTGCACACTTCTGAATTCGGAACACTCCTTCCTATGGAACCAAATGTTTAGTTTCATTCCTCTTATCCCAAGCACTGAATGATTTGAACATGTCGATCAAGTTGGTGCAGAAGGATACCGAGCTCTCGTCAAATATTACAGATTTTAAAAAAGGGTAGAACATTAACAGCCGTGCCAATGTTGCTCTACAATTCATCGCGCAGCATGGAATTGTAGAGTATTCCGAGTCCGAAGCCACTAAAGTGCGGTGGAAAATCGATTTGCATCTGACGCCCATCGTGAGTACCCTCGAGTTGTTATCAATTTGGAGCCAGCTAATCACTCGAAGCACAGCTCATGATGACCTTTAGCCTCCAATATCTGGATAAAGTGACTCTCTCGTACGCAGCTGTATACAATATGAGGAATGATCTCAACTTGGTTGGCCAGGGGTACTGCTGGGCCAATTCCATCTTCTACTTTGGCTGTCTCGTTGGATAACTTGATCATAGCCGATAACACGATACGCGTGCTGTTTAGATAATATGCAAACTCACATAGCATTGTAAACATAGTTACTAGAAATAAAAATCTAGTAAATATCAGGACCTTAATGTTGACTAATTACGTCGTACGGTTTTTCATCACACGAGAATAGTGGTCATCATCTACACATGAAACATAGACGCCACGCTATATTGGATAAATAGATGCTGTAGTAGGCTTGATACACTGAATACCATCTTGAGCTGCTCCAAAGATGATAGAGCACCTAATCAGCCTTGTATATGTGGGCTGGATTGCCACAGGCGACGTGGTCTAGTGGTATGTCATGAACGACGACAGACCTAGAACGAACAATGGCACCGTCACTAACTCGCACCCCGCCTCCTACGACGCAGCAATCACCAATATAGACATTCTTGCCAATTTAGATATCTTTAGCGACTTCAAGACCGTAGCTGCTTTCCAATGCTTTTAAATTAGTTAGTATTTTTAAAGTTGTGATAGTAACACATGCGCCAATCCTAGTGTTGCTTCGAATGGTAATCTTGGCTGAATTAAGTAGTTTAGATTTAGATCTAATTACGACATTATCGCTAACAGAGATGTTGTAGCCGTAGTTACAGTGAAACGGTGTAGCAACGTGTGTATTACTACTAAGTCGGCCACCGACCGGACTGTCTCTATAACGAGTCTAAGTCCAAGCTGCCTCTATAACCGTTCTAAAATAGTGCTCGTATATACGTTGCCCAGCCTTAGATACTGCATCGACGGTGTTATTAAGGCGGTGTAGTACAGCTGCGTATTGCCTTCGATCCTTAATTAACTGAGAGTTGTAGGGCATGAAAGGCTCTCCGTCTAACATCTTCTGCTTCTCAGTTTTCAGGGAACTTGCTGCTGACTTGTGCTAAGATAGCGATGGTCTGAGCAACGCAGCAGTTAGGAAAGCTAACAATGGAAACTGAGATGATTGTGCTCTTTCTTAGTGAGCCTTGGACGCTACTCTAGAAGAGCTAATAGTGACACAATCTATACTCTGCGCTGTCTAGTTATTTACGGGTAGGTTGTGGTATGACAAAGGTGGAGTTTGAATGGAATGCGTTACTCGACGGTCTTAGTTAGATGTGTCTCTCTCGTGAACAGGTACAGGCACATGCGGAGATAGAGGACGATAAGTAGGTGGAGATGACTGCTTTCTTAGACACGATGCGTGGGATAGATTATGGCTGCCCGTCTTTCCGCTCGATACAGGCGATTAATACCTGCGTTCTTCGCTAGTAGCGGCATTGTCAACTGTGTCTACACTTTGGATGAGATTATGGGGGTCTTGGTAGATTCCCTAGCTACTACCGAGGCTAGGCTCGCCGTTAAGTATGTATGTAAGGTTGTAGCTTCGTGGTCTGCTTTAGGGCCTAATTAAGCAAGCATCACGATATTAGAATAAGTAGATGTCACCCTAAGTTAGTTCGTAAGACCGAGTAGTCCGTCGCTAGCTATACCTGCGATAATCTCCTGGAGATTACATGTGCTGCTTTGCAAGCTCTATGTTCTACGACCTTTTCTAGTCGGAGGGTGAACTACCTCTGACGCTCTAGTTTGAAGCTGGCAGAGTCGGAAGACCACTAGTTTTAGTCTCCGGGGGACTAGTCTGTTCCAAAGTATAGCGTGCACACTCGATTAGAGCCGCTACAGGCAAAGAGCATGTTTTGTCACCTCTATCCCTGACTAGGGTATTCACATCCTACCTAGTGAATATCTGCCCGGCTGTGATCTTAGTATCTAGCTTCGATTCTAGCTGTGAGGATAACGCCGAGGGTACAATCGATCTACAATCTTTTGCTAAAACAGGTAAAGTATATGCACGCATTTTAGGGTGTTGTAGAATGGATCTGCCATGTTTTAGAGATAGTGATATTAACTGCTTAGAACGTGCTAAAAGCCTTGTAGGTCCATCGCTTACGTCGGGCTCAGCTAGTGCATATTGTATTATAGCCTTTTCATAAGTTTTGCGCTCTTGAGAAAGTCGTCATAGTGACTGCTCTGGGCTCACTAGGGCCTTGCTTTGCTTCTCGACCGTTTCGCCTAGAAGTAAAACAGATCCGGCCTTTTCGAGAACAGGTCCTCTCCCCGTCTCTGTGTAAAGTACCGCTTCAGCTTCAGCTCCAAATTCTGACTCTCTGTGGATAGAATCGTTAGTAGGTGCTACAGGCGCGGACGCTAGGATCTCCAGCTCGCTGTGCATTTCTTGCGGTTCCTGTGTCTCCAAAGGCTTCTTAGCTGCCAACAGCGCCGACGGAGATGAACCTTTCTCCTCAAGCGTACAAGCATAGGATTTTTGTGGCTCCTGCCTAGCCAGCTCTAACAGCCCCAGCCCATCCTGACTTGGACTCTCTAGAATCTCTCTTTCCTTGCATCCTACGTCTTAGAACTTTCCTACAAGACTAGAGTGCGACGATAGTTGCATAAAGCCAACACTGTCGACCTTCTCGATGCAAGCAGGGGACTAAGCATGCAGACTATGTCGTAAACCTAGCACGGCCGGATCTGTAGTGCCCAAATTCTGTAAATACATTGTCAGTAAGCCATGCTAGCATTTTTGAGGAAAGATCACACTACTTCATCCGTATCGCCAGCACCGTTCACGGTTGCTGGGTTCCGCTAGTTAGAGCCTGATGTATCTTTTAATATAGTCGTATTATTGATTGTTAAAGTGACGTTGTTCTGCCTAGCAATTACGATATTTTAGGTAGGTAGGTTTTTATCCTCTATCGCACACGCGCTTTTTTGTGACTCTAGAAAGAGCGAATCGGAATTGCGCCGTGACTAATGCGTTTACTGCGGAGAAGCTGTCGAGGCGCTTTAACATTGAGGTGACCTCTTCGTTAGAGGTCGCCTAGCCGTCACTAGTCCCGGCGACCCGCCCAAGGACTATATTCGACTATCGGCTTCTCCAAACGATTGAGCTTAACTGTGGGTATGTCCGATAACGGTGCTTTAAGCAGCAACAATCTCCTTCCATTCTGCTTCTAGGGCTGGAGTGACGAAGTCGTGCGGTTCCCACGTCGGCTCGTATAGACGTCCCGTCGCTAGGTCGATGCCCTCCCATTCGACCAGATAACGGGACCTATTGTCCTCCAGGATCCTTCTCGCCGCCCAGAACTTCTCGCTAGCAAGCCCATTTCCTTGACAGGGTTCAGATGTATTGGTGTAGGCGAGCCGTGTTCGACGACGCTTATTTTGGGCGAGAGTGTTCGAGGTCCGTTTTCGCCTGTTCGCTGTTTGCTTCGAACCTATTTTGCAATACGACACTAAGTAGTCGTGTAAGTTAGATAGACTTCTTAAAACTAACCGTACTGCTTAAAGGTCTGCTTTACGTGTTTCCTAATATCATTTCTGCTTTTAACGCGTACGTTCTTAGCATCTAGGTGAGATCCAAATGTGTGACGGGTAGGGCGCAAGTACGAAGGGCCTCCTACCGGTTGATGTTGAGGCAAAATCTGCAAAGCTAGAGAACGGCGTGAAGTAATGATATCGCACAAAGAAGACCTGCAACGAACATATGGAAACACGTCGTGTGATATTGTGAAGTCGAGGAACAGTCATTATCGTGTTGAGCAGCTAGTCGTTTGGACTCCGCAGCGGCACGGTTGCCAAGACTACCCTCGTGTGTGACGGTGAAAGCAGCCACCCTGAACACCAAAACAGTGCTATAACTTGGGCCTATAGAGCCTCACACAATAGCTACTACCGTGATTTTACTGATTAAGTGATACACCATGCCTATATAATATTGCCTGCTACAGATATCACTGTGGAGTATGTAGGTTGTGAGCCCCGTAACACCGTGCCTGTGCACGCAACGCCTGGATTCGCGCAACGCACGCGGAACACCGGAACACGAGGCTCAGCCCCAACTCTGACGCGTCATAACTCTACCACCATGGGAGTTATTGACGACGCGCTTACAGCAATCGAATCACTGGAACTAGGAGAATCTTTTACGTACCAGGAAAGTGATGATCGCTATGGTGTGCAGCGATCTACGTTGTGTCAAGGGAAGCCCAGTCAATCAACCAACCCACCCTACAGTAAGTTCTGGGATCCTACAGGACGTGCTAGGGCAAATGAGAGGTAATAACGTTAACTGATATTCGTTCAGATTCTCGCCCCACGGCTCACCTAGACAGGGAACCACTGAGGTTGCGTTAGTGCATTTAATACATTACCGACAGATACTCAGAAGGATGTGATCAGTTTCTGGGGCTGCATTTATGAAGAGCATAAGCAGAGTGGCTTTTGGGTTCTGTGAAGTCGGCTTGAGGAGTTGCGAGAAGACCTGGAGACAAGTGTGCGGGCCGACAAAACATCGATCGCATATATTAGAGATCTACGCACATGTCAACGGTCAAGCATCATGAAGACCGAGAAGTGCGTATCCTCACCTCGATACGGTCAAACTTCATGTCATCAAGACAGCGTCCTATATCTCGAGCATCCATGTTGAACAGCCGAAACGAGACGTTGGGACCCCGTAGCTGGCCACAAAGCCTCATAAGTAGTCCTCTGATGTGAAAGAAGATAGCACCGAACTCGTCTGCTTTCGCAGCTGGAGCGTTCTCCATCAAAAAGCCAGCCATCACGGGGACTAGCATTATCTTTCATCAGCCAGTCATTGGAAAAGGACAGCATGCTTGATTGATGTTAGTTCCTGATCACTTCATAATATCAGAGGAACCTTACGGGTTAGGCGTATCAAAGTCTGTAGCTTAGCGTAAAGAATAAGTTTAATAAGGTATAGTAGCTTTTTCTTTCTCTTTACTAAAATTATACAAAGTACCTCTTTCTTTATACTATAACTCTTTAACTAGAGAAGCTATAGCAAAAAGAAAAGTAGTATTAGAATTACCTTACCTTACTCTATCTTTTAAGGTATTAAAAATAATATTTTTATCTTAAGCTTAGTCTAATCTTTACTCTATTTTTAACTCTTAAGAAATTAATAATAGCGTTACTACTATCTCGTCTAACGCGGCTGTCACGCCCGTCCAGATGCCCCCACCTCCGCCCCAGTATCGGCCATGACGCCTGGTGCAACCCCAACCCCCCCGTCACGGTATCCGAGGCAGCTGGGACTTTCATCCTCCCTACCACCACCATCGCACAAGCTCCGGGCTCGAATAAATGCACGGCGACGGTCACTGCATCTGAGCAGATCCGGTCTACGAATTGCCTAGGCGCAGGACAGGCGTGGGGTGGGAGTGGAGATGTGCCGAGCCGATGCCATGGGGTAGCTGCCTGTAGCTAGGCGATGAATGTGGTTGCGGTGCATATGGTCTTGGGCTGTAGGTTCCTTGCAAGTTTTCACTTATAGAGGTCTATTAGTTCATAAATAGTAATCAACAAGGCTGCGTAGTGTGAGTTGATACTGCATCCTCAACGCAGCTTTGATACGGGCGTTGGCGCGGTAGCTGTAGCGCGAGATAGGAACTTCGCTTCAAGTACGAGCACAGATCCCCTTTCATTCCGGCTTCAGTTTCGTTGCTGCTGACGCTGGATGTTGGTTGCTATTACACCGCAATCAAGTCTTCGGCTGCCCATCCCATAGCCTGCTTGTGATGGACACGCTTCTCCAAGGAGGTGATTCTTAAAGTCGCACCTCCCTCAGGAATAATACCTATGGTACTGATTACCTCTGTTAGTAATGGAGCTAACTAGGGCAACACAGCATACTGTAAGTCTAGGGTTCAATTGAATGATAAGGCTAGGCATTGTAGCCTCAAAACCTGATAAATATTTGATGCAAAGGCTAATGTCGTACCGGTGAATCATTTTACACCTTATTCTGCTGTGCTCACATGGGCGTTAGGTGTAGCGCTGTGGAGATGCGGGAATTTTGATTTGTGCGATGGGGTACAGCCACACAGCATAGCCCACTACTTAGTTCCGCCCGTGCCCCCTCCCTAACCGGTTCTCTTTGCTTTTTCGACACCGCGCGACAACAAAATAACAGCAGCATGTTTGCCTCTCTTGTTTAGATCACGATGAGGTCGACTGGGCATAACACAGGTGAGAGCAAGTGTTGTCCTGTGTGCAACTGCTTGGGCTACTGTGCCGAGCAGAATCAGAATGATGGAGTCGCCGGACCTAGGCTGAAGCTTCTTACCTCGCGCACGTTTCGTGACTTCGAGGCATCTGCGAAAGACGGTTGTCGGTATTGCGATTACGCTTTCCAGAGTTTTGTACTTTTTGGATCTACCGCAGAGAATCCGGAGGTAGAGCTGATATCATATGTTGACTCACCCACCGAGTTGCACTCTACAACCAATGAGGATGTTTACGATGTTGTGGAGATTTATCCCTGTTCAGGTATGCTTGGTCGAGAGTAGATGCAATCGCTTTGCTGAAGCTGATGTAAGCATGGTAGATACGGAATCGTCTTTTTCAAAAGTCGCAAACGATGTACCAAGGGACAATGTCCTAAAAAGATCCTTAGAATTCATTCAGGAGAATTACGACTATTGCTGGAATTTCCATCAAACATGCACTGAAGTCGTACCGAGCCTTCCAAAACGGGTTGTGGACATCTCTGAAGAAAGGTATCGACTCATTGAACCAGACAACGGGACAAAGGCGGAATATGCCACGTTATCTTATAGTTGGGGCGGCAAAAATTTCATCACAACAACGTCGGGGAGCTATGAAATTTTAAAGAATGGCTTTGAGAAAGACGAATTGCCGTTGGCTTTCCGAGAAGCAGCCATGATTGCTCAATATTTGGACATCGATTATATTTGGATCGACAGCCTTTGCATTATCCAAGACAATGAAGATGACTGGGAGAGCCAAGCTGCTCACATGGGACAAATCTTCGAATCTGCTGCCATCACCATCGCCGCCTCTTTATCTCACAACCCGCACGAATCTCTGTTTGTCAGGCAGAACCCCAGATATCAAGAATTCGAGCTTTACAACGATTTTCAAAGTAACTACGATGGTGCTGTTTTCAAAGCAAGAAGAAAGATTGCCTTTGGTATACATGCCAAGACGGGTCGTTCAAAGGATGTAGATCACCTCGACACACGTGCTTGGGGCTTGCAAGAAAAGCTGTTATCACGTCGTCTGATTTCTTTTACTGGCGCTGAAATACAGTGGACGTGTCGAACATCAAAAGTGTGCGAATGTCGCACGAAGACTTACGCGCCAGAACCGCTGTTTCTCCTGTCTGCCAAAGAAGCTGATATTAAGAATGAACATGGGTATGCATGGGCTTGGAGCAGAATTGTCGAGCCTTACTCGGATCGCAGCCTCACATTTCCAGATGATCGGCTCCCGGCATTAAGCGGATTAGCGAAGAAGTTCCAGCAGACCACAGATTTTACTTACATCGCAGGCTTATGGAAAGAAAACATCTGGTACGATTTGATGTGGCAATGCGATATCATGACTTCAAACCTTCCGAGTACTGCAATGGTCGATCCTGCAGCATCGCCTGTCACATTGAAAAGAGCATATCTAGCTCCAAGCTTTTCTTGGGTTTCCGCACCTGGTGCCGTAAACTATAGGTTGGCGCGCCATTCATATCCGGGTACTCGCATTCAGCATATGAGCCTAGTAGAATATGGATGCAGCACTATTGGACTCAATCCGTTTGGCAAAGTTACAGATGGATCACTAGATGTACGCGGTACTACCATTCAAGCCTGGCTGTGGAGCACTTCCGGAACTCCAGATGGTTATGAATTATGTATCATGGATACTATATACCAGCCAAATGCGGATCAGCGAGAAGTCTGTGAGTTCTCTATCGATGTGCACCATACGGCAGGGATATGGGCCAACACTGGAGAACAACCAGCACATGCTTTGGGTAGTAAAGGCCGACGTATAGTAGTCGGAAATATGGAAACGCCAGTTATATTGCTGGGTGTCTACTCGATCCACCATCGAAAATACTTATATCAAAACTTCTTGATTCTGAGATCATCCCCTCGAGGCATCAATACATACGAGAGACTCGGCATAGGGTCAGGCAAAATCTACAACAGAGACGATATCCCAGCAAAGTCGCAACTTGTCCACCCGTTTGAATGGCTCTCGGCTGACCTTAGGGAAAAAGCTCGCGCTTTGAAAAATGTCGCAGATCGAGTGATCCGGATCACATGACCATTCATCATGCTGTGTTGTGTTAAGACATGTCAACTGAAAACACATGGCTTCGTACCTCCACATGGCGTGCAGAAAGATTATAGAAATTCTAATGGGCGGACATCTCATCGAGATGCTCCACACAATAGTCTTGATTTGTGGCAGCCCATTCATCGCATCCGTCGACTTTGCACCTCGAGGCTGGCATTGATATGAAATTTGGTCCGTAGGTATCTAATGGCGCAAAACTGATGGAGGCGAGGGGGGACGAAGGGGGCGGGGATGAAGCGGGATCTCGTTATGTGAAGGATGAGACCAGTGAATGAATTAGTAGCCGACGAAGAAAGGTTAGGAGATGAGAACAGACTTTGCTACCTTCGTTTCAGCCCAACCCCGCACTTTCGATGCCTTAGGCACACATGAGCTGAGGAGCGCTTCGCGCCAGCCTTGCACAGGTTACATCACTTTCGCTTGAATCATACGTGAAATGCATGACTTGCTTATTGCTTCTAACGCGATGAGAATAGGGATGGGCGGTGGTATTCTGGATGTACAGTATTTCGTAAATACTATACCGTATCTACAGCCACCCGAGGGACCATACCGTATGAGCTTGATGAGTAAGGTTTCGATCCCGGAAATAACTTTCTTACGATGCAGGATCATAAGCAGCCAGGTGAACGGCTTAGCGGGTATCAGCAGCGGCAGAGGGTCAAGTGTAAGAAAGAACCATCAGAATCAGGTCACGTGATTACACAAACCACAGTGTCGTAGGCTATGGCGCTCCTGTAAGAAGCACGTGCGCTAGTGGATCGCACCAAGCATTGATGGATCGCAGTGATCGCAGGAAATAAGTGCAAGCCACCTCGCAAAACCGCGATCTATGCGACTAATCTAGAATACTAGTCTGGTGTAGCAGGCACTAATCTCAGCCCGGGGGTTCCATCGGGGAGTGGGAGGCGAGGAATAACTTATCTCTTGAGGTTGTCTCGCACAGGTGTCTTTCTAAGGGGCGCGCAGATTACCCAATAGTGTGGACCCCACTAGCTCACGCACGTTCCTTATATAGAGAAACTCCCTTGGCCGGGTCACAGTCCAGACGCCAACGCAGAGGAGCATGCATGGCCATGGATCCGACATCACCTGACGAAGGACTTCACATCGTCGACATGCGCGGATGAATGCTGCAAACACAAACAATGGACTTATGAGGTGGAAGCAGTTGCCGCAGGACGACATTAAAAAGGGGATAGACGGGGTACCAGACATTGTGCGCAATATGATAAAGCATCATGCAGATAATTGCTTTCATGAAGGCGGAGGCTGAAAATGTGCCCTCAACCTCCAGAAAGTCTCTCCAACTGCTCCTGATAGAAAACTGTGCATATGCAGATGCTTAGGGAATTTATAGAATTTATTATTTGTATAGTTCTGCCGTACAAAGCAAAAAACCGAAATGTTGCCAAGCGATGTAGGGGCCAACGCAATTTCTCATGGAAAACGAGCTCCTCGTTCCTTCTCCTGTGATGAGATGATGAAACTAATTAGCTTAAAACATTTTCTAGGGGAGATATGCTCCAACGTACAGGTATGAGCCATGAGAGTAAACTTGTGTTTCCTGAATTGCATCTTCGTGTACTACTCAAATTATCGACCACGTTCCCCGCTTCACAGATAAGTGTTTTCCCGTGACGATGCCTGCTCCCACTCTCCTGCACTGTTGCCGACCGGTAACATACCGCTTCGATATCGGCTCTACAACAATGATGCAGTGCCTTTTATCTTGAATACTATTGTCGCCTTTCTCTATGCCCATCACAACCGCTAGTAACTGCTCCTGATGGGAGTCTTTGAATTTCGCCGGGATGTCGAAGCTTATGCCTTTTCCCGGCGCCTCAGTCAAATCAAGATTATTGAGAAGACAAGCTTCTGCAATCATCACATTACCTGCATGGTCATCCCCAGACTTTGACCACGGAGAATGTATGTCTTGCCATTCGTATCCAGAAAATTCCAAGCGAAAGTAATTGATCGGGCCAGAGACAGACATCCAAGACCATGACGGGACTTTCTCACGACCTTCAGGGAAGTTGATGACCCTCAAAGTATCCGTGGCACGACGCCACATTAGACTGCGACGTAGAAGCCCCGGATTTTTGAGGTCCTCCAACACACCAAACCCGCCATTTACCCCCATCGCTCGAAGTAGTCTTCGCTCAAGACCGTTGATAGCGGATGGTCGGTCGTAGTCAGCCGTAAGGTCAAGTCGTGAGTATTGTTGATACAATTCCTGATACCGTAGTATCCTCTCCCCATGCTCAGCAGGCTTCAATATCTTCGGAAAATCAGGGTCGCCTAGCAAAGCGGCCGATACACTAGTCGTCTCGTGAGCTTCGTCGCGACTGGAGTGACCAGACGCTTTAGACAGTCTTGGAATACTTACTTTTTCATCTTCGCCATGGTTTCGCAGCGAACACCGTGGCCACACTCCCAATAGGTCTGGTACTCTGTAAAGAATATCGTACGACGGGCTAAAGCATGCTCCTGCAAGACCCAACCGCGCTGACTAAGTGGACCATCTAGCACATGGTCTTTGAAGTTGTCGATCATCTCGCAAGCATAGATGACGCCTGTCTGGTTATCCATAGACCCTAAAGCGACGTGAGCCCTGTTTTCACGAGTATCAAACAATCGAAAGCTGTTTGCGTAACTTGCAGCCAGCACACAATACGCGCCGCTATACACGTGTTCCATTCTTTTTGATTCTGCTGTGAAATCACCATCTTCTCCCTGAATGATGCAAACTGCATCTATCCAGAGATATCGGCATCCTAGACCTCGTGTCATGCGGATAGCGTCCTGGAAAACTTCTGGTAAGTCGGACAACCTCATGCCTTCCATGTGTTCACTGATATTTGCTCGAGTTGTAGAAAAATGAGGTCGGCCTCCCCAGCGGTATGAAAGCGCAATCCACTTCAGATCTTTGCCTTGTTCTGTCGGTATCAGACAAACATATTGATCGTCTCCAGACCCAACGTCAATGAGCCGAGCAGGCATGCATAGGGTAGGGTCACTCTTCGGAAAAGAACCACTACGTTTCCCGTATGGATTACACACGGGGTCGGAGTGGTTCTCGTCGCATTCGGCAATCCAAGCCCGAATGATGTCGAAGTGTGCTGGCTGAGCGGGTTCTGACAGTTCTCCAAACCCGATCTGGAGACTATATGCATTACTGTGTGCTACAAGGCTAAGTCAGCAAAAATTAGCAACATGCAAAACCCATGGCTATAGCTAGCTTACCATTTCCTCGGAAGAGGCTGATAGCAGGCAATTCTGTGCCGCTGCCGCTGATTTTCAGATTGGAATCAATTCGTTCAAAGTCTATCAGTCGGCGATCGTAAGCGTTGTTTTGAATGCAAGCTTGCCAGAAGAGGCAACATAGATCGCATAGCTTAGCTTCAGCATTCTGTCTGAGTGTCTCAGTTGTGAATGTCTCCTTGAATAACGGGCTCCACAGTTTCTTCTGAATTTCGGCGCATTTTCCACACAATTTCGGCGTCGATGATGCAGCTCCCGACAGAGCTTGGATGTGTATGCGATTAGAAAGCACCCTTGCAGCGAAGTCGTTATCCACGACGAAGGTCCACCGCTCTCGATTAAGCTCTGGATGTGAGTAGTTGCCTTGATCGGGCTGTTTGGTCACAGCATGCCTCTTAGCGTTCGAACCTGGGACTAGATGAGAGCCACTTGATGCTTGCGGGGCAGGCAACGGAGAGCTGGGAGCCCGCCAATAGCGGTCGCTGTGGCTAGTCTCGACAATTTTCCCAAGACAAGACACTAATTCTGTGGCGCGGTATCGCGCTGGCTCACCAAAAATTTGCTCGGTCTTTGTAGAGGGGCCAAGTTGTTCTGCTGGTGTCACACTGATACTGGGGTGCGCGACCGAGTTTTGCGTTGCTGTCGAGGCGTCTTGCACTTTATTATAAACTGGAATTGGAGTGGATAGAGGCGTACTTTGTGTAGATGGGTAAATGTTATCAGAACCTTCGTCAAGGGGCGGTGACAACATCAACGTAGGTTTTGGCGCAGATTGCGGGGTTGGCTCTTTCGACACTACGGAAGCGCATCCAATACTGCGAACATCTTCTGGTGGTATATCCCCTGGGGGAAGTCGGATCACCAGCAAGCCTTTGGATATGATCTCTAACGCGTCGCCAAGAGCAGTCTCGCCTGGTCGACAAAACGGGTCATTCGTCATGTAATTCAGCCACCGCTTTACGACCCCATGGATCATCAGGCCCTCCCTGCAGGGTTCGTAAAAAAAATCAGAGAAGCTGTGATCCCCTTTGTTGTCTTTGTTGAATCTCTTCAGCTCTTCCAGGCCATATACAAGCCAAATGATGCACTCCATCATGACACAACCCATGCTCCATATATCGTAGAGTCGGGAACGCGCATCCTTTGCTGCTTCATCAAGACCGGACTTTCCTCCGACAACCTCGGGGGGTTCGTATCTCCTTGTTCCAAACTGGGTGGTTGTTGCATGGCGAAGTGCGGTGATCTCATGATGAATTTTGGCCTCCCCCCAATCGCATATCTTCAATGTTCCCCAATCTTCACCCTCCCATGGAAACCAAAGAATATTTTCGGGTTTCAAATCACCATGGCGGTACGATGCACCCCTGTATACACCATCGTCGTCCTTCAAGTAGTGAGCTGCAGCAAGCGCTTGAGACAGTCCGTACAATTGTTTCATGATCCATCGGATGAATGCAGCACTTTGATCAGGATTTGGAAACTTGCCCCATAAATCTTTGAGATTGCCACCTTCTGCCCATTCGAAAACCACGTAATACTCCAAGTCTTGTGGTTGGTCTTCTGGTTTGCCGCGTGTGAAAGCCGTTAGGAACCGAACGATATGTTCTTGGTTGAGAGTGTTCATCTTCAATAGGGCATTGACTTCCTTTGCCCAATGGTGTGCGACTTTATCAGTATCCTTTCTAAGTTCCTTGACTGCCACAACGCAAGGGGAGCCCGTCTACAATCCTAAATTAGTCACCTGCTCTTCATACTCCCAGGGTTTGAAACTCTGAATTCACTCACATTTTTATCGCCATCATAATGGTTGGGTTGAACGATGTATTTGGAAACAATACCAAATGCGCCTCGACTGCGTCTGAAATCTCTTTGAGTGAACGGAAGAGTGTTTTGACCAAATTGTCCCGGTATTTTTGCGGAGTTGGTAGTCAATACCGCTGCGTGGAAATGACGTTGCTTTTCATGGAAGTCTGTGATCGATGATTTTAGCCACAAACCCTTTGGTGATCCCTCCAGGAGAGTGAAAGGGTGGTTCTGAACGTCTTTTTTGATCTTTTCATTCGGCCATTGTATCGGGAGATCAGCGTCGCGGATCGGCTTGGGCTGTCGCATAAAAGTCATCATGGCTTTGTAAGGGTCCTTATGCTTGGAGTACAGGACCGTGAAGAGAAGCTTTATTGCCGGAAACTCCTCGTTCAATATGTATTCCACGACGACGGGTAACTCTTCTTTGGGCATCCGAGGGGTGTCTAGTAGTAAAAGATCGGATATGACTTGATGCAAATCACCTTCATATTGTTGCTCGGCAACGGTTCTCAAAATCTTTCCCAATTCGCCCTCAGGGAGAAAATGATAGGGTGTCTTCTCGAACTCGCTCCAGACCAATTGTTGATCGATCGCTTCCACGATTTCTTCCCAAAGGTTTCGTCCAGAATCTCCATCCATTGTGTGACTATCTGTGCTACTGCTGTAGTCTAAGCCTTGCTGACGCGTTGCAATGTCTCTGATATCATTCCTCGCCGGAGGAAATCTGGAGTTTACTACCAATTTCTGCAATCTCTTCCCAGGCACGTCTTCATTATCGCTGCTGATCGACCGGCGCTCCGTAGGCACGTAGGTACTGGTTGAAAATGTGAACAACAGTAAAAGACAATGTGAGCGCAATGACTTGACCGCCTTTTTGAGTGAGCGGAGAGGGTATCAGAAGCACTAGTTAAATTTCCCTGAGCGATGGGCGCATGAATGCTTGAGCGCACATAGGTGCCATCTTACGATGAGACATTGCCGTAAATTCTTGCATGCACACTGCTGCGTAGGGATGTGCCACACCAAACTTCAGATAGTAAATTCACCGGACATGGGCAACGCGACCAATGAATGGCACTTCACGCAAAAGTGAGGCTCTTCGCGCAGCTTTCCATTGGCCAGAAAGTGCTATGCGTGTGCTCAATAAAGTGGCTGCAGATGGATTCTTTATCAACGAATAGAAGTGATCCTATGATAGAATCCCCATGAACAAGGCAATAAGGCAAACACTTCGAATGCGGCGTGGATTGGTCCGTGCGAAACTGGGGTAGATCGATCAAGTGCGTCACAGGAAAATCCCTGCCCATTCAGGGCTGAATGTGGTCAGCAGCGTATGTATGAGACGCAGGTGTGAATAGGGATGGGGTGTTTGCACATCTGGCCCATTCCTTCCCGTAAATACCGTAAGGTATCATTGACATGCATATCTTTTGTGATACATGTACAATTTCCGGTTAAATAAGGTCTGACAAAGTCATACCTGTCACTTCATGATTAGAGAGATATTCCTATCGTCGTCTGTAGGCTTCTGAGGCTGTACATCTTTATCTTTATCTGCTTTATCCTCTCCTACTTCCATAGTGTTTAAAAAAAAATCAGGCATAGAGCTTAGTATAAAGTTGCAAGTCTAGAGATTTGCATAGACGGCTGCTTGTTACAGCCTACGAGCTGCCTTACCATGACCTAGAGTAGGAGGGTCATGCGATGAGATACTGTCCAGGGTCTTGGGCTAATCAGAGGTGTGAGAGGCTGGCAGAGGCTTGCGTGGTGCTTTAGTGAATGAGGGGTGGTACCATACCTATCGCTTGCACTCAAATAACAAATAAGCAATAACTACGAAAGACTGAACTACTAAATTCAAGACTCTATTTTCCTCAAGTACGAGTTGGTTCTTCCTAGCATTCGTGGCGGATAGGATCAGATCCATGAGATCATGTTGCGATCCATTTCCTGGGCGGGCGATCCACTAACGCACGGACTTTTGCCAAGATTGCGCCACGCTTATCCCCTTGGATCATGTGGCTTACTTCGGTTTACCACTTTTGCCGAGCTCTCAGTCAGCGCTGATGTTCGCTAAGCCGTTGACCTGGTGGCTTACGATTTTCAATCGTAACACCTACTTATCAAGCCCACACGGTATGGTCTCTCGAGTGGCTGTAAATGCGGTATAGTATCTACAAAACACTGCATACAAAATACCACTACCCATCTCTAGGTGTGAACGACCAGCCATTTCGACCGGTGTCATCCACTACTGCACTGCAATATCGGGTGCGGCTCGAAAGCAGCCACAGGCGCTTAGCCGGTTTTCTTATCTGTGGTATCTCTGTATCGTACTCCAGGCAGCGCGACCTCTTCGCTTTGTCGCGGACGTGGGATTCCTCAAATTTCTTGACTAACTTAGAAATCTCATTCATACCACAGTGCGTGTCACTTATGACAAGCGTGAAGCGAGACTAGATACGAGGTGCAAGGTTCGTCCCGCAATACGAGGTAATACGAAGGGCAACCACACGAAGTTTTAAGGCCCACCACTTCTTGCTTAGCCTGCTACTGCCACCACCAATAACTCCAGGGCTGAAGATGGACTGAGAAAAGATCCAGCCATCGCATGTGGTGCTTCGAATTTGTGATTGGACAAGTATCCTTCCGTAGCTGGGGTTGGGAGCAGAGGGGCTCAAATCTCGGATTGCACTAGATAGGGGCCGACATCTATCAACACCGACAAAGGTGTCAAAGAGACTTCATCTAATCATAATTTTCTGCGTCCTCTGACTGCCTTCGTCATTTGCATTCCTATTTTACACTTGAGGGCGAAAGATTGGCACGATGATCATTCAGACTATAGAAGCGCAAAACGTGGAGGTTTCGATATCTCAGCCTGACCGCGGGGCTACCGCTGAGCCTCTGACTGGTGACATCCAGGCTGGATTGCATCAATCTCCTGAGGTGGGTAAGTCGGACATCCATCATGCGTATAATGGTAATGAACTCATCGACAAGAAAAGCCTTGCAATAGCTAAGTATTAACAGTTCAAACCCCTAGCGGAAGGCCTTCGCAGATTATCACAATGAACGATTCTACAATCCCTACATCTGCAAGGCAGGCTCGCAGGCCTATAAGTGGGAGCTCACTCTTGCGGGGAATATCAACATTGAAACAACAAGTCGCTTTGATGCCGCCGCCACAATATAGAAGGCATAGGAAAACTCAATCAGATCACGTTTTACGATCACCTCACACTATAAGTATTGCGAATGCGTTGAGCCCGCGTAGAAGTTTGACAAACCTCGTCGAGCGGAACCCAAAATCTGAAATCGAACGGAACGCAGGTCCTACCAATAGCCAGCTGAGAGCTGCTCAAGCTTCGTCCGGGGATGGACACAAGAGTACTGGCTCTCGTCTTGCAGATAGGCTGACCGATGTCTACGCACAAGAGGCTTTAACTGATCACAACTTCATACCAAATGGGCAACTAGACAATCTCGTCACGCAGGCGTCTGTTGACCACGAACTTTCACGGTTCGAGCATCTGCCGACCTACTTACGTCATGGTTTATGGCGGAAGACGCGCCCTCAAATCGTCGTATCGTCTTCTTCTCAGGCAATGAGCAGCAGTCCCGTGAAAAATGCAACCAGAAGGAATTTCCAGAAAGTATTTGCTATTCTTGTCTTGATGCGACGTCCGGAAAAGATTTTGAGATTTGTCAAGGAAGAAGTGCACGATGGTGATCTCCCGCTGTGCTTGGATTCCACGAGGAATTCTTTACGAAGGAAGACAGACCCACATACTGCCCTACGATGTTTCAAAACACGAAGCGATGTGCGCGATTTTGTGGAGCGTCAGTGGTGCGTGTTGGCACCATCATTCAATCCAAGTGAAGCAGTTCAGTTTCCACGATTGGTAATATCAAAAAGAGAGATCCTGCCATTCCTGTTTTGGGATAATAAAGGACACTACGGCGGGTCCGGCACAGTTCACCAGGTAAAGATACATCCCAATCACCACTCTTTCGATAAGACCTTGGTAAGTCATATTTCACATTTGGAATTTGAAGATGTCAAATCTGACCATGACAGGTTCCCAACAACGTAGTAGCAGTAAAGGAAATGTCTAATAGAGATAAAGAGTCTTTCGAACGCGAGTATACTGTACTACGCCATCTGTGCAACCGCAATAAAAATACACCTGACCATCTGGTAACATTACTCGCGGCCTATGAGAAAAACGAGAAGTTTTATCTTCTTCTCCCGTGGGCCGAAGCGGACCTTGATCGATATTGGCGAGATAGATTTCCAGATGCGCCAAGCCCGAATACGAAAGTGTCTTCTTGGATCAGAACACAATGTTGCGGTCTTACTGCAGCTATATCTTACATCCATCGCTACCACACAACATCCGCGACATCGATATTGCAAGCTGAATATTCGCCTCAACTGGGAAGCACACATGCTACTGTCAAGAAAGCTAATCCAATGGATGATCGCAGAGGCAAGCTTACCCTCAGCGGTCGACATGGAGACATCAAGCCTGCAAATATCCTTTGGTACCCGGACCCAAGGGATGAACGAGGTATTCTTCGTCTCGCAGATTTTGGCACTGCTCGTTTTAGTAAGGCTGATCGCGTATCTGACGGGAAAACCATCCCTAGCTCTAGACCTTACCGGTCCCCAGAAAGTATCTTGTCTGAGAATGAGCTTTCCAGCCAATGCGATATCTGGGCTCTGGGATGCGTGTTCCTCGAATTTGTTTGCTGGTATGCTGGTGGCCGTGAACGACTGGAAGCTTTCGAAAGAGCACGTGTTCGTGGATATGAAAGTTCATCGTTTTGTTACTGCATACATGAAGGAACGGATGATAGAACGGATGCTCCACTACGCATGGAGATCAAAAGGTCTGTCATCGAGGTCAGTATTTCACGTCAAAAAAAATGCTCATTGACTGACGTCGGATGCTAGATGATTGCGAACTTACAGCAACAACTTGAGATGGAAATGAACCCAGATATGAGCAGCCTGATGAGGACGATACGAGATGAAATGCTTGTTGTATCACGAGGTCGAAAGAGCTCAGGGACCATTTTTCGAAATCTTGGATCTGGAACGAGAATTCCATAATCGCGCTCAACTGAGTGTAGCTCCCTTAATAATGGCAGGGTTGACCCACAAAAGCGACGCAAGATATTGTGCGGTTGGTAGTGTTGAAACGCTTGCTCAAAGCACGTCACGTGCACATCCCCAGACTTTGCCGTGCCCAGCGACTGCCCACCCACGCATGTCCAAATAAAGACACCGTTATAGTACAATCTAAAGATATTAGGATAGTTAACCAGTTCCTAGCGGGAACTAGAGAGAATCTGGCCCGTGTACGCCAAGAATACGCTAGGAACTAGATTTCTAGAATTAATAGATTAGTATTGGTGGTAGTGTCACTCAGAGGCATATAGAATTGCGTGGGACAACAGTAAGTCTTAATCTAAGAATATACCTATAGATCTAGTACAAAAGGATATCGAAGATCTATCGAGCAGCATTCAAGAGGTAACTTGTTCTTATACCCCTGAATGCGGATCTTACTTGGATCTGGTTCGGATCTAGGTTGGTTGTCTTGCTGGGCGAGTCTTGTATACTGAGCTGCTACAGATAGAATAGTCCTAGACAAGACCGGAGTAGTCCAAAATGGATCAGATCCTGACAAATGCTATTATTGGAGTATTAAAAAGGCGCTTTCCTTTCACTTCTAGAGGGAATGAGAAGCTTGGGCTCTCGATACTTATGAGCGCTTAGTAGGGTATATTAGAGTAGAGATCTTATAGTACTTACATATAGTAAGATACAACGCTATATCAGGCAGCATACTGTTTTATTACTAATAAAAACCCTTAACTTATGTGTTTTCACAATACTATCTAGTGCAGACGTTCATGGAAACTCTAGAGTAGGTTCGGCCCGGCCTTCCTCCCTACTACTGGTGGCGAGGCGCCAACTTATCACCAAACTTCACGCTGGAAACTCAAACTGAAAGTATAGTCTCTAAAAATTGATGTTCTATAGCACTTTTTTCACGTTGCCAATGAGTAGACAAGTTTACGCGATCTACGTTAGATTTATGTCAACTGTAAAATCCAGCTCTTCACAAACGCCAAACTACAGGCATTACGAATTCTGTGCTCACAAGCACAACAAGCAACTTGAATATGAAGATTGTTCGGTCCATCCCCACATTCGCAACAGTACCAAAGGCTTTGATACTCTCTATCCATTTATCTCGTCCCTGGAAGCATGATCGAATCTCTGTAGTTGTCGCTTGGTGAAGTTAATCGTGTTTCCGGTATGCCTATGTCGACTGTGGATCTTCCTATGTTCGAAATAGCGTCACAATCCGGCTCGAAAATAATCTCGTCTATCATAATCGCGGTCTTGTTGGAAGTGTGGATACATGGGGTATTGGAAAAGTTAATGAACTCGCAGAAAGCGCAAAGATCACCATCCTGTACACAATCCTGCACCAAAAAAAAAAAAAAAAAATGGAAACTGATTCTACTTGCGACTGTAGGACAAGTGGATGACGTTAGACATTGACTCGAGGGAACCATTAGAGAGATTGCGCTGTTGTGTGAATGAGTTTGCGATCTAGACGCGTGATAGGAATGGCCATCTCAACTCTACAACGCGACCGCAATCGCGAAATAACATCTCTACTAACTAAACTATTAGTACTACTAAAGAGGCGCGTAAGAAATACTTATTTTAACTCTTAAAAAGAACTTTTAATATAAGCTTCTTTCTTTATTCTTTTTATATCTTGCGCTATCCCCTCTACTTAGGTTTATGATACACATTAACCAAGCGAGACTACTACTTACGCGTGCGGTTACTAAGGTATAACGATTAGCATTATTCTTTATTAGTAACATTACTATGATTAGGAAGCCTTTAGATAGAAGCATGTACTAGTGGCGTGTAATTTCTACCTATCTATAACGTGGATGACAAAACTTAGTGCAACCCAATCTTCAGAAGCACTAGGACTAGTACTGCTCGCTTGTCGACTATTGCCATTTTGATTCAAACTCGCCTTTCCTTTCAGTTGTCCTTCAAGATCTGGTAGTTCAAGAGAACTAAAACAGGTTGGCTGCAACGTGATGAAGACTTTGAGAATATCTTCACACTCCCTTCGGCCTGCATCTCGTAGTTCTTGTGGAATGCTCATCCGCAACGTCTTTTTACAACTTCCTGTGAACCCATCATTGTTGTTGTAAGGGGGGATTACCTCGAAAACGTCTTTAAGGATATTTACAATTTTCCAGCGAGGCGTCATATTGTATATATGAAGATACAAAGGTCGGTCCCCAGTATTTTGTATTTTTAGAGACAGGGTTTCATCGACTTTTACCGTTGCTATGGAGCCTGCTCTAGTAGTTTCACCAGAAGTGTGAACAAGATAGGCGCTGTACGATTCGTTGAGAGTTGGTGATGGCAGATTGTTGGTGAGACCTCTTAGAAACTTGAATTCTACCAAGTGGCTTATAAGGTCTAAGAGATAACCCATAACTCTTTCTCGTTCGTCTATTGCTTCAGGGACGGTAATGATCACGTTGTTTGATTCATCTAGGATTTCGTAATTGTTGTTGGCGTTCTGGGTCAGATAGAATGAAAATGGATATCCTAGAACTTGAGTGGTGTGAATATCAAGTGATGTTCTTGCTTTCGCGGCCCTTATCCATAGCTCTAGATACGGAAGACCCGTCATAAGCTGTACAGGGAATTTTCGTAGCAATAGGCGAGTTATCGCTCTCGCAGTCCATCCTGTCTGGACATTGGTCTGACTTTGGCTTGTTACTAAGAGTTCTAGCTCTGAAGTAAGACCTCCTGATCTGATAACTTTTGCGATTACTGGATCTTGTATTTGGTGATTCGAGTCCGCACTCGCTGAATGAAACGCCCTTAGGACGAATTGGTCACCGTTACATACACCATGTGCTTGGCCGGCTTGTAAACGGAGGCTGCCGTTTTGGTGCCTCACGACGGATATGGTGGCAGAGTCAAGCTTCAGCTGAGGCTCTCCAAAGAAGGTTAAATTCTTGTTGCCAAAGAGCATGGGATTTTGAGTTGACTGATACTGTCGAAATATAGCACCAAGATGACGATGGAGATTCTGCTGTGTTGTACGGAAGTCGCCAAACTGTTTGAGTGTGGACAGCAAAAAATAGGAAAGTGCTCCTTGTCTGTGGCCGTCGGCAGATTTCAGCTCCCGTGCAATCTCATGAGGTCCACATGCTGTGAGGATTGCATAGCCATCCGCATCAATAATCCAATTAGGTTGAATCTCTCCATCGCGATAGACTGGCCACCCATCTTTGTAGCCAGCGCTTCTGATAGGATCTGGTGGATACGCCTTATCAACATCAGCGTCATAAGGAAGGGACCGGATCCCGTCGTAGTCGCCATGGCGCATAACACATCCAGAAAAACAGCAATCTAGGACAAGTGTGACCAATAATCCCTTCTTCACCATGTTGTCCAGAAGGTAGGCTAGTTCTAGACCGCGAAGATAGCGGATGTCACTCCCACTGAAGTCTTCAAGCAAGTCCAACGCTAGATCCCCACTACACTTGTTGCCATATTCGTCGCAGGGCTCCATCCGAGTTCCATGTCCAGAATAGTGGATGTAGACAAAATCTCCCGCGTTCGCAAGTGATGTCACCTTTTCAAGGCTAGAAGTGATGTTGCCATATGTTGGCCAAAGTGTCCTATCTTGAGCGAAACCAGAATCGTCACCGGAGGCCGTCGAAAGCATCTCCACATGAACCGCATTCGGTATCCTTTCGAGATATTCCTTGATTTCTTGTACATCCCGTTCGCAACCCATCAAAGGTCTTTTGGCGTAGGCATTTATCCCGATCAAAACGGCGAAGCGTAGTCTCGTAGAATCAGATTTACTCATTGTCGCTTGGCTACCATGCACCTCAGATTGCATGCGCGAAATAACTGGATCTCATGGAGGAAGACTTGAGGTGAGTTGGATAGTAGACAAATTTCTACACGGAGAACATATGTAAATGCTAAGAGTTTGTGTAAATAAGCGGGACAATTCGATGGGCAATCATCCCAAATACACTTTAACTCCAAGCAAAAGAACATGGAATGTTGGCCATGTGAAACTTTTCTGCTGCCCACTTGATGAGAAAGAATAAAACGCTGCGTAAATGTTTAGAAAAATCATGCCATGATTCTCGCGCTTTAAAGGATGGGCTGCGTCACAAGGGCACAACAAGCATTAGGTTTGCCAATATATCTATCCGGCCCGCATCACCAGGTTATGCAATAATTGGTGACCGAATTGGTAAGCACAATCTAGTACAGAATAGTGGTTAGTATGCTTATCAAATCAGCCACGAATTATTGCGTAGCCTGGCGGCATACTACCATTGGTGCATCAGCTGCGATATACTACCTCCTTTTCCAAGTATTTTTCCTCTATTTCCTGCCCATTTTTCACGGCTCCGCCGTTCTCTAGACAGAGAACATATCGACTAGCAGAAGGCACGGATGCAATGACGTACGGTCCTTCTCGCAATGGTTGGTTTGGATGATGGAAAAAGACCCTGTCTCCTGTTCGAAACTTGCTTATCTAGATATTTCATTAAAAGGGGCGTCAAACCGAAAGGCTGAGATTACGTACCTGTATGTAGGGTCTAATACTGGCACGGCCTTCATCATCATCGCAAAAGGTTATTTCGGGGCTTTGATCTCTGCGTATAAAACTTCAGTAGCAACGATTGAAACCTTGATAGGATAAGCACCAATTTACCCTTTGGAGGTACTCATATCTGAGGGTTTGGGTAGATCAATTGCTTACATGGGGTATCAAAGAGTTCTTGGTGGGATCTGTCATCAGTCACTTCTACGCATATCCCTGAATTATATTTAATTACTTCATCATTTGCAACCTTAGTAGGGAATGCAACTATGATTAGTTCGGCGGGCGGGAGTGGCAAATTGCACACCGGTCAGCACACCGGTCAACACACACCGATTAGTACATTGGGTAGCACCCTTACCCCTCATTATTAGTCTTGCAGAAGTCTCCCCAGATAAGGTCACATGCCAAATCCTCATGCCTATTGGGTAACTCAACTGCCTAAACGCTGTGTTCATGCAAGCAGCCAGCTTGGTACCGCTCCCTGGTTGACACAGTGGATTGTGTTGGGGCTACCACGCTGTGCGAATGGCCCCATCTTCCATTTGATTCAGCACCTCACTACGTGTACGAAAACCGGGCTGGTTGCTGGGAAAATATAATAAGAAGGCGTGCATATGCTGGAGTGCACACTGTGAGCGTCCTTTAATCTTGATTCGTCGTGTAGAAGCCGAATCAGATACTGGAATCAAAAAAGATTTGCCTAATCTGAACCAGTGAAAAAGAAGGATGATAAGAACACCAACGAAGCAGGGTAAGAACAAGGATTGAGCGCATGCGTTTCAAACGTTCGGACTAACGCGACAAAGTCGAGGATTACAGGGCCGGGTATCCTCGATTCTCTTACCTTATTTCGGTGCACGATGGCTTCTTCCTTTGTCGACGGTTTTCTAATCTGCGTGCTCGAGTTCTTCTGCAGAAGCAGGACAGGCTATCGATACTCGAAAAGCAACTTGAACAGATTGACCAAGAAGAGACATGTCCGCTCTATCTTGGAATGAGCCGTTGTGACAACAATCCAGCACGCACATCTTGCCTTGCCGAAATTGAGTCATGCCTTACCGATTATGGTATGTATAATGGGGATTTTCCTTCTAGCAATTTCATAACCCCAGATGCAGACTCCTTCGCCCAAAAGACTCAGCAAGTCTTAAGTTTCGAACATGCGCCGCAGAGAGACATACGGAGCCTTCAAAACTGGGTTAATGGAAACGCTTGTATAAGCAGGGAAGAAACAGAGTATTTGGAACACGAAGAAGACTTGATGACTCTAGCATCTTTAGGAGACAGTGCAACGCGTAAGATCGAATCGTGGGTAGAAGATATGTTTATTCGTTTTTATCGAGGATTCCGAAAGGTACGAGAGGATCCCCAAGGAAATTTCTATGTACTAATATGAACTCTAGAGTCCATACCATACGGTATCGACCGATACCAATGTATACATATATTCAGGCTCCATCATTAGAATGACGGCTAGGTCGCTGCTGTTGCTTCTGGTATCGCTCTTGCTACTCGTACCAATTATCATTTGCAACGTAGTCCACAGTTCGTTAGTTCGAATATTGATTGTCATATTTTCTACTGCCTGTTACCTCACCGTAATCTCCGGCCTGACAAAATCGAAAACAATGGAATTGATCCTCGCAGCGGCAACGTAAGTGCTCCCTTCTCATAATTATGATGGGCAATACTACACAAGAACTGGAAATAACTGAAAATAATTAGATATTGTACTGTCCTCATTGTATTTGTATCAGGCATCAACAACATCTAAGCTAGTTACGGATTATCACACTACATTGTCATCTTATCATCTTGTACTAAAGCATCTAAAAGAAAAGGGTTACTTGATAATCCATGTTGCCCATCTGGAGTCAGCAATAACATAAAACTATACTAGTCTTATAGAGTTACTTGGACCACGATTGTTGAAAATAATGTTGTACCAATCAAGCTGCAATTCTCTTATATTCTGATTTGGGAGATCTGAGAGTGCTCTACAGATTTTGCTTAAGAAGTCCAACCCCCTTTATCAAGATACAGGTCATTTTCCCGTCACTTATGTTTCCAATTAATAGCTCAAGGTGACTTCATTAATGCCTTGCAGCTGTGAACTATTCAGGACGCTATTTCTTCGACTCTCTATAGGCTCTCTACGCAGATACAAGCCTTGTGGAAAGATCCCACGATGAGGTATTGCACGTGAGCATGCCAGGGACAATAAAGTCTGGACCATTGTTTGATCATGTTGTGGGTTTTTAGCGCTCATGCAACCCCGCACGATGTCGAGAACCCCGCACGGCCAAGCAACCACATACCATCACAGCTCAGCGCCCACTTCCTTAGCTTTAACCATAAACCTGGTCAAAGCTTCTACCATGGGAACTCAACTATCTTGGCGCATTCAAGTGCTGAAGCTGACGTTTACCTAGTCAGGCTCGCTTTAAGGCGTCCCAAATTAACTTAGCTTTCACTATACTGGTGTCTCCACTACTTATCCTGTGGCTTTCTCTCGATTACCCGACTATTTATTCCACTACAGAATTCTTACGTCGTATTTCACCAATTAAACCATTGAAAGTGTTCATTTGAAAACCTCAGGCGGTGGAAATTAGGCCATGGCTATGGATGCCGCTGCCCTTTCCAAATTTGGAGCATATAGTCGATTTGGAAAAGTTGAAGATTTGAACGAGGCCGTCCAAATTGCGCGAGATATCATACAGGAAACATGTCAGACTCATCCTTGTTATCCGGGGCTGCAGAACAATCTGGGGGTTATGCTACAATCTCGATTTGAGCGACTTGGGCGAATGGAAGATATCCATTTAGCCATTCACTTGGGACGAGCGGTCCTAGATGCTACCAATTCAAATGACCCTAACTACACGGTGTACTTGGACGTTTTGGCAAACCGACTTCAGAGACGATTCGAATGCTCAAATGAATTGTCAGACTTGGAAGAAGCCATTCAGATCAGCAGAAAGGCTTTGGAGAAGACAACACCAGAACAAGCCTTCTGGCCAACAGCACTCAAGGATCTCAGCGTCAAGTTGGCCAGGCTATTCGAAAGGAAGCAGGATGTCCAATACTTAGACGAAGCAATCAAATTAGCTGAACTCGCCTTGAACGCGACGTCCAAGGTCGATACCCAAAAGGCGGAGCTATATCACAACTTAGCCAATATGTACGACAACCGCTTTTCTAGGACAAGTAGGGATGAGAGTCTAACGACGGCCATTGAATATGCTACCTGTGCAGTGAGGATGACTCCAAATGATCACCCTAACTATGGAGACGTCTTGAATAATCTCAGTGCATTGCTGTACAAGCGCTTCATGCTCAAGAGCAATCCTTCAGATTTGGATGACGCGATTTCCAAGTCGAGGGAATCGATTGCTGCTACACCAAACAACCATCCCTACCTGGCCGGATGTCTGGTCAACCTAGGCCATAAGCTCTGGAAGCGGTTCGAACAAACAGGAAGGATGGAGAATCTCAATGAAGCACATCAGCGGGTAAGGGACGGAATTGCTAGAACACCTGAAAATTCAAGAGATTGGTCTATGCGTTGGAACAGCTTAGGGGCAATTTTACAGTCATTGTATGAGCGAACGAAAGACCTGGAATATCTGGATGCTGCCATTGTTGCATTAAGAACTGCATCACAGAAAACACCAGAGGATGACGCGAGAGAGCCAATTTATCTTACCAACCTGGGCTCTCTGCTCATGAACAAGTTCGACGTTACGAACAACGAGGATGACTTGAACCAAGGAATCGAAGCGGCACTACAAGCGGTAGAATTAACCGACTCCTCCCATCGGGGCCAGGCCTCGCACTGGAATAACCTCGGCATCGGTCTTGAAAAGCGTTTCCGGATTAACAAACACACAAGGGATTTGGAGGCTGCAATCTTGTACGGTCGGAAAGCCGTTGATGCTACAGCACCATTTGATGTCCAGTTACCGGGACGACTGAATAATCTAGGTCATCGTCTCTGGTTATCGAAACACCCGACTGACAACGATGAAGCGCTGAGTTGTTTCATGAAATCTTGGAATTGCCCTAATGCTGTTCCTTTCCATCGTGTGGACGCAGCTCGGCAGATAGTGCGATTACTCAAAGAACGATGCCAATGGAAGCAAGCTGCAGACATCGCAAGCCAAGCAGTTGATTTATTACCCATAATGAACAATCTCTCATTAAGTCCAAAGGACCAGCAACACGTTGCATCGAAATTTTCAGGCTTAGTCTCCGAAGCTTGCTCACTAGCGCTTCATACAGGTGCATCTGCGGAAAGTGCTTTGATGCTCTTAGAGCGCGGCAGGGGCTCCATCATGAGCCTTTTGATTGACGATCGAAGCGACATAGCGTCGATAAAAGCATCATACCCTGAAGAAGCGGGAGCGTATGAAAGAGTTCGTGCGGCGCTCAATGCAGGCAGAGAGCAAACCGTCCAACAGTTTGATGCAGTGCAACCAAATACGGTAGACTATCTGGATCTAGCTCGCGAACTGGACAACTGCATAGCTAGGATTCGAAAGCTACCTGGATCCGAGCGATTCCTGATGAGCTCTACGCCAGAGGAACTCAAGAGCTGTGCCTCAGAAGGCCCTGTTATCGTAATCAACTTCACAGATCTCAGAGCAGATGCTATCATCATATCAGCTACTAGGATTGGGACGCTTCCACTACCAAGACTATCCTTCTCAGAGGCATGCTCATTTCTCCGAAGTGGGTCAGGAAACTACAAGCCGCCACCTGGAGGCTTCAATCACAAGAGAAACATTACAATTGATGACGAAGATGAGAGCGAGCCCGACTTCCTCTCGTGGCTCTGGTTCAACTGTGTGAAATTAGTCCTCGACGAATTGCTTACAAGCGGAGCGACAACCCCTAGGGAGATTCCCAGAATCTGGTGGATTGGAACGGGTATCGCTAGCACCTTCCCCTTCCACGCTGCAGGTGACTTTTCCGTCGGCGTATCAGAGAACACCTTGAGCCAAACGATCCCTTCATACACACCTACTTTAAAAGCTCTTGCGCATTCGAGGTTCCAAGCACTTAAACACGCTCGACCCGTTCATCGAAATGGCTCAATCTTGATTGTAACAATGCCAACAACACCTGGACAGCAGCCGCTTGAAGGTGTAGGAGATGAGAAGTACGCCATCAAGAGAGCCTGCGATGGCACCTACAGCTGCAAGTATTTGGAATACCCATCGGCAACCGAGTTGCTGGCCAATATCAAAGAATCAGATATCATACATTTCGCGTGTCACGGAACGTCAGATCCGGTCGACCCTTTCAACAGCCACTTGCTCCTTCAACGGAGCAGCACTGCAAACCCTACTGTTGATCGGTTGACGGTAGCAGACATCTCTAAAGTCGATACTCTTGGGCAGACATGGATTGCTTATCTTTCTGCATGCTCGACGGCAGAAGTGAAGGCAAAAGATCTCAGAGATGAAAGCCTCCACATATCGAGTGCTTTCCAAGTTATAGGAATTCCCCATGTCATAGGATCGTTGTGGTCAGTGGAAGATCCTGTCTGTGTGCGAATGGCGAAACTTTTCTATAGCAACATCACAAGCAAGCACCGATCTCAAGATTCGAATCGGGCTGTTGCAGAGGCATTGCACACCGCTGTTTTGCAGGTCCGGGAAGAGTTCCATGATGATCCTAGTGCATGGGCGGCTTTTATTCATTCAGGCGCTTAGCTTTCTGTTTCAAAGTTTAGTATATGTTGTTGGTGTAAACTATGCTATTACTACATAGTGGTAATGTCCATCCCTACGTGCCAGGACGCACAGTGTAACGGAACGCCGTTTCTTTTAGATACCTAGATTATACTAACGATGCCTATAAATAGATAGGTCTATTGTGTATCTATTTTATAGCTCTTGCTCTTCTAGCATTGATGCAGCAACAATCGCAAAGGACATCATGAATATCTCGAAAGCGTAGTCGAGAGAGATCTTCGGCTTTAAGAACTCGACAGAAGCCTCAAGTCTCAGATCATCAAGACCCTAGTCGAAAGATCTCAAGGGATGTATGTGTAACGAATATTGCCAGGGAACTGCTTATCAAAGGTGCCGTAACTACCGCCAAGGACTTAGATAGTAACATGCCACTCCTGGAAGCAGCATTTTCGGGTCTTATTGACCTTACTGAATTGCTATGGCGGAAAACTAACAGGGAGCTCATCTATCAAATGGATGAGGCGGGTTCCTCCATTCTCCATTCATTGGCGATGAAAGAGGCTGGATCCGTGTTCCAGTTGTTCATCAAGTCCAGAGAGGAATTCCAGGGGGGTGGACGAACCCCATCAGGAAAGACACTATATGAACACTCATGCAGATATCAATCTCAGAGATAGGGCTCAACGTACGCTGCTCCATCGTGCGGTTGAGGCTGGGAACGTCTCTGTTATATCTATTCTTTTGGCGGAAGGGGCAGACATCGATGCGCTGGATGAAAATCAGGACACTCCGTTACATCTCCCCGTCCGCTACGATCAAGAGGCTTCTAGGGAGTTACTCATCGACCATGGAGCTGCTATGACCATGCGGAATACAGAAAAGAAAACCCCGCTGGGGTTATCTTGGGCTAAAAAACCTCTCAAGAGGAACTTGTACGGAGTTGATCATGAGCGGACTAGGAGCAGGAGGATGAGCATCGGTGCGCAAGCAGAGTGTCACGTTCTGAAGAAGGTATCAAACTGTTCTGGTCCAGACGTATGAATTGCCATCAATACCCTTGAGTTCTATAGTGGTTTACAACAGGCTAACCCATTTGAGATCAGTTCATATTTCGCAAAATGTACGACTTATTGCGTATATCACTGGAGAAACGACACTACGTTCATAGAGCCCTACTTCGTGAAAACCGAATACTCCAGCACCTCGACCATCCATTGATTGTTTCCTATCTTGGTTATGAGGAACTCGAAAGTGGGGAGGCAAGATTGTACTTGGAGTATTGTGATGGTGGAGATCTGCAAACCATGCATATCAAACCATTGGTCCCAGCTCAAGGAGTTCTGGATGACGAGGATGAAGATCCTTTGTCATGAAGTCCTCTTGCTCGGTTTTCAGCGGAATTTGTACAACCCGAACCGCCAAAAGAGTCCGATGTTTGGAGCTTGCTCTATCAATTATTTGCAGCATTGGCATATCTTAACTGCGGTGTTTCAATAACCAGGCAAGGAATCTGTCCATTCGAACATCATTGGGAGCCTGTGGTCCATCGGGACATCCAACCGCAGAGTGGTTTGTGATACTCTCCGGTATTTTTCATCGTGTTCTTAGCAGTTGACTGTTTCTAGTTGTCTTGACATTCCATTCCGACGGCCATCGCGTTGCGAAGTTGTGTGACCTTGGTATTGCGAGGCATTTTGTCAATGTAAACCAGTCCAAGGCTTCGGACAGAGGATCGCGAGACTATTCACCACCAGTAGGCAAATCAACCGCTCTTCTCAGTTTCCACATGCCGCTAATTTGCCGTCTAATAGGAGGTATCGAACCAGAAATTGGAGGAGAAGGAGAGAAAGTGGACAAGCAAGGGAGACATCTATAGTCTGGGAAGTATGTCCGCAGACGTCTACCTAGTATATTTGCCCTAGCTGACCCGCCTTAATAGAAACTATTGGTACATTGTATAAACGAGCCTATACGCATAGTATACAATTAGTATTTCCAGTATCTAGATAAGGTAGCAGCCAGATTGTAGATAGTGGTGGAGGGGAAACGACAGGCCTCTAGGAACATCTGGCTCCTGTAGGGGAGTAACGTAGGGCGGTGTGGATTAACGTCTGCGCAGCGTCAGCTGTTGGCTACGCCAGCCATGCCAGGCATAGCTGCGGAGAAAACGCGGCTGACACCTTGTAGGACTAAATCAATCAATCAATCAATCAATCTTAAAAAACAGGCGGACAAATTCCGCCAGCTTGCCTAACAATATATTTAGAATTGCTATAATTTTGCTGAATAAACTAATTAAAAGGTAGCGAAAGGGATTAGGGGTGTACACGAGCTCTATCTACTCCATTTACTTCCATGCTAATTGTGTGAGGCGCGTTGAAGATGTTGGTGGTTCGTCGTAGAGGGATGCTCGACCCATAGAGATGGACGTTAATCATAATCCTAGGCTCTCTTAAGTAATTTTGCATCTTTTGCTGGTAAGGTTATTAAAATGTACAAATTGTACGCCGCGACCGTAGTGATGATAGCACCAGACCAATAATATACGTGATTATCGAACACGGATGGTAGCGCATGCACCCAGGCTGAATAGGGCCAAAATGTTTGCACGGTGCCGAAGAGAATTGCGCGGGCAAGACTGAAGCTGGTCCCTTCACGTGAGCCTCGCTGCAGCCAATATGGGCCTGGACCGACAGCCATAACAACATTGGTGATCATGCTCCAATGCAACCAACACTCAGGGCCCACTATGTTGATTGGTATGATGACAACAATGTAGAATGCAAGGAGGACGAGAACAGTCTGACCAAGAGCCTGACGAAACTGTTCTGGATCTTGCTTGGGGCTGAAAAGACCTTCACGTTTAATAAACACCGCATGGTAAATGCAGTATATCTCTAACAAACTCCACACTGCGAGAGCTATCGCCTTCGTTGTGATCCAGGAGTGGTAGTCGTAGTTTGGGGCCTCCCTCGCAAAAACGTAGGACCAACTGCTATCATGTGCCAGATAGAAGATATGCATCCAAAGGGGGAAGGGATTCTTGCCGTCTTTATATACAGAGTAAAGAGCGAGGAAATATTGTATGAAGCCGGTTGCCGCCGTGGAAACCGACACCAGCTTGTATGAACGGTTTTCAGCATTTTTGGCGGTAAAATCAATAAAGTAACTTAAGAAATCAGAACCAACCAATTCATAATCTTGGAAAGATGTGTCATTAGCTGAGTTCAAGGACGATTCCATGATGATTGTTATAGAGCAAAATGGCGCAGCATGCGAATATATATGTAAACAGTACTAAAGAATAGGCGCACTTGAGTAGACTCACTCTAAGCTCTGGGCATCGCACATCTGTTTGTATATGCCACATTGCGCAATGAGTTGCGAATGAGTACCCTTTTCGACGATTCGTCCACCGTAAAACACACAAATTAGATGGGCATCCTTGACGGTGGACAGTCTGTGGGCAACCGCTACAGTTATTCGCTGGCCGTCGTTGGACGCATCGCTCAAGGCTCGCTGTACGATCCTTTCAGACTCAGTGTCCAGTGCACTGGTCGCTTCATCCAATAGAAGGATCTTGGGATTGCGGATAAGTGCTCTAGCTATGGCAATGCGTTGACGTTGGCCGCCAGATAGCTGCGAGCCACTGTTGCCGCAATCTGTACTGAGGCCTTCGGGAAGCGATATCACAAACTCCCAAGCATTGGCCGCTTTACAAGCCTTTTCAATCTCTTCGTCTGTGACCTGTTCTTCGGTATCAATGCCAAGAGAGATATTTTCCCGGATGCTGCCTTGAAATAGTACTGGCTCTTGCTGTACCAAGGCCACGATCCGACGATAAAGTCGTGGATTGAATGTGGGGAGGGCATCATCGTCGATTCGGATGCACCCAGAAGAAGGGTCGTAGAATCGCTCAAGCATTGCAACCATGGTGCTCTTACCGCATCCCGAAGCGCCAACAAAAGCGACAAATTGGCCTTTGTGGATCTGTAGTATGTCAGTAAGTGAGATACACGGCGTTTCTGTCGGCAAAATGACTTGCATTAAGATTGATACCTCGGAGGACTTTTGCATCAGGTCGCAATGGGTACGCGAACCGCAGATCAGCGCACTGAACGGTGGTGCCAAGTTGGGGTGCGCAGTCCTGATTATCGCGGTTGCCCTGAATTGTTGGTTGAATATCATGTAGCCAGAACAGGTAGTTCGCAGAGTTCCCTTACTCATGCTGCTGGAGAACTGAAACATCTGCGAGGCAGCTTGCCCAGAGAAGAACAACGCCATGAAGGCAACAAAGAATTCGAACATGGTTACTTCCTCGAAAGAAAGCAGCCGACAACCGTACCTAGTTGTCTTATTAGCGCGTATAGTGTGGTCTACGAGAAGTTCTCACCAGAAGCCAAGGGCTAAGAAAAAGTATTCGATGCACTGCGTAAGCGCAAACATGATTGTCATGGTGAATAGAGGGCGGATCGACAACGCAACGGCCTTGTCTAGCTCCATAGAATAGCGGTCGAGAACGGATTGCTCGATTGCTAGAGAGGACACGGTTCTGATGGCGGTCACAGCCTCAGAAGCGATCGCAGCGCTTTCCGCATAGTACTTGGAGACCACATTGTCAAGTCTGGAGTCGAGTCTGACCTTCAGATAACCAGCAGAGACAAGTGGCGGTAGGCCTGCAAGCGAAACAATAAGTCCGAACTTCCACGTAAACGTAATCGCAAGGATTGAGCATACGCAAACATTTAGTGCGGCGATGAATATGAGCGCGATGTTAAATCCCATCAACTCCAGGACGCTTTGCGGATCGGAGTTGAGTTTACTGGTAAGAGCGCCTGTGTTGTTTTCTCGGCGGTCAAAGAATGATAGGTCCTGGCGAAGAAAATCATCAAAACATTGTTTCCGAAGATTGTGGCTTAAGGTCTGCAGATCGTCAGGGTCGTTCTGTTTTTCCATGCGGAGGAGAAAATACCTGTGCGATGAGATTTGTCGTCCACCCAAGAACGAAGTAGCATACGAGCACTCCAAGTGCAAGCACGAAGAACATCAGCGCAAAGAAGTTGGCTCGGTTAGTCATTTCCGATCCTTGGAGAGTAAATACGTCGAGGAGTTTACCCATAAGAAGTGCTTGGCCAGGGTTCGCGCCAGCTATATCAAGTTTAGCATGAGACTTCGGCATTTGTATGTATCGAGGACGTACCGGCTGTCACACAGCTGAGCAGCAACAAGATGTATACCCGATATAGCTCGGGCGTTTCACGAATCAAACGTAGAACTACTTTTATGAATCCAAGGTAACTATGATTGTCGTAATTTTCCGAGATCTGGTATCTGTTTGTTGGATCGCTGGCGAATGTACCGGTTGTTTCAACGACTTCAAGTGGACTAGGTTTCTTTCCTTCTTCTTCTTGATCAGAATCAGGGACACCATGGGGCTTTGAATGTTTGACGGTCAGGTTCTGTGCCTGAACAAGCCGCGAGTAGACACCATCCTTGTGCATCAAAGCTTCATGGTTTCCTTGTTCGATGATCGAGCCTTGACTCATGACCACGATGTTATCAGCCTTGCGAATAGTCGCTAGCTTATGTGCTATAATGATTGTGGTTCGTCCTCGAGAAGCTTCGTCCAGAGCACGTTGTACAATGCCTTCAGCATGGGGATCGAGCGCACTTGTAGCTTCGTCAAGTAATAATACCTTTGGCTGCGAAACAATGCTTCTTGCGATGGCAATTCGTTGTTTCTGCCCTCCAGACAGCAAACCTCCTCGTTGACCAATGGCGGTGTCGTATCCCTCTGGTAGTTCGGTAATGAAGTCGTGGGCAAATGCTATCTTGGATGCCTCTTGGATGAGACACAGCTGCTCTTCTCGAGGTGCATGCTCCCACTGTGTGCCAACAAGACCGTTGGCAATGTTTTGGAACACAGTGCTCCGAAAAAGTACAGGTTCCTGGCAGTGACTTCAGCAGATCATCTTGTAATCACCACTCATGTGACTCACTTGTTGAACTAAACGAACGTTCTTGCGTAGCCAGCCCAGGTTCAATTGTCCAATAGGGATTCCGTCGAGTTTGATCGTACCTGAACTTGCGTTATACCAGCGCTCTATTAGACCAATAATAGTACTCTTTCCTGATCCACTTGTTCCCTTTGCATTTATTAGCACTCAGTTGTTGCGAGACTCCAATCGATATACTCACTACGAGAGCCGTGACTTTGCCAGCCGGAATATGCAAAGAAAAATCGCTCAGTACTGTCACGCCTGGCCGAGTTGGGTACGAGAAAGTGATGCCCTCAATGTCTACTCTGCCCAACGTCTCTTTGGGCTTAAGACCGGAATTGTCGAGAGGATCAATCGCAGATTCACGGTCGACCAGCTGGAACAGCTTCAGAGCGGCAGAGCCTGCTCGTCCAAAGTCGACGATATAGGGCGCGAGGCTCGTAATACTTGTTGTCCCGATAACTACTGAGAGAAGAACCCTTCATCAATTAGCGAGGAAACAGAGACGACAGTGTGTAAACATACGTGAAAAGAAAACCTGTCCTGCATTTTCAATCTCGCCTTTACTGTACATCTGTATGCCTTGCCAGAACGCCAGTGAGAAACCAGCGAAAATGACAAAGAATTCGAATGAAAACAAGACGCCATATATAGGCGACTTCCTGTTTCCCAACGTATGTGCGTGAATCAGAAAATGGTCAAACTTCTTGACTAGCCTCTGGCGAAGCTCGAAAGCGTGTACCGTACGTGTGCTTGCTAGTACCCCTTCCGCAAAAGAGTTTGCCTCCGCGTACGTGTTCAGGATCTTGGTCTCGATGGCAGCATCCATAGTAGCTGCCACCCCAGTGACTATCAAGATGGCAGGTGCGATGCTGAGAACGATAAGGGTAAGTTTCCATTGTGTCGCAAGCGCAACGATAAATGCTGTGACAAACACGGCAATTCCTTGGAATGTAAGAGCAAGCTTCTCTGAGATAGCTGTCTGGATGGTGTAGCCATTTGATATTGCTTGACTCGCAATAGATCCACCAGTCCCAAAGTCAAAGTATGCGACTTCCTGGCGCAGAGCCGCCTGGAGGTATTTATGACGGATGTTTCGCGTGGTTCGATAAGCTGCTAGGGTAGAAAGTGAAGTGTATATGTAAGAAAGAGCGAGTCTTCCAATGCCCAGGTATACGAAATAGAGTCTTCGAGAGAAAATCAGTCATTATGTCATCAGGTCTACCCTTTGACTTACGCGAGTCTCGAAGCAGCTGCGCGAAAATCTGCAGAACTCGATACGCCATTCGCAAAATTGGCAATGTGGGTAACGAAGGACCCAAATATCAGGTTCTGAAGGGCAATGCCGGCACCAGATGCAAATGAACAGATGATGACGATTGCGAACATTGCATGGTCTATTGACGTACCGAATGCAAATATGCGCTACTATTATGTCAACTTTATGAGGTCCCTTAGCTTGAACCTATGCACTTACAAGATACGCTTCAAGTGCACCTTCTTGCCGCTTTTCGTTTTCATATTGCTCCGAACTAACATTATGTTTCTCAGACATGACCAAAGTGGTATGATATGGTAGGAACGTGTTGAATTTGCACTGTAGAAGACGTGTTGACCACGTTCACTTATGTATCGTGTAAGAAAAAGACCCAGTGTCGGAAACACACCTTTCAAGTCATATATTGATTGCACCGCTTGTGTAGCAATGGCAAATATAGCGCGGAGTCCGCGTGTCGCGGATGGTTCTATTCTGCCAAGGAATTACTCCGAGTAATGGCGTTACTGGAGAGCCAAGCATGGAACGCGCGGAGCCCGAATCGCGGCTCTGACTAGTGGACTTGGCGTACCGCTAGCCTACGGATGAGTTGTGTCTACAGATAGGATAGTCAGCCTATCAAATGAAGCGGTCGTGAGAGTGAGCAAATCAATCAGCCTAGATGTCAAAACCACGTGGAAAGATTTCAGATGAGAAAAAGCAGGACATTTACAATAAACGCCCTATCAATACTTCTCACCGGGCTTTGGGTTCATGTCTATCACAGCTTTCAACACAGATCGTCGAACTCAGCGCCATTGGGTGGTGTTGCAGTCGGGATCTGTTGATCGAGAATCAGTTTAATTTTACATTCATCTTTGAACCACTGGGTCTAGTCCAGGAATTCATTACAAGAGGTTTTGCGCTTGTAGAGAAATTGTCTCACTACAGGCTATTACACCCATAGCATAATATGGAAGGTGTCGTCTATAGCACCAGACTGCCCATGTGACGTAAACTGTTCAGGTGGAGTCAGGTGTTGCCTACTTACGATAATTACCGTTACCATTCTGTGACTGCAGAGTAGTGCTGCTCGATCTCTATCCTTCTTTGCAACGTCCCCGGTGTTGAACTCCATGTCTTTTTCGTTTATCACTATCTTCTGCATCGTCCTACTTACCCATAGCCCTATTTGAGGCAGCTGCGCACGCTCACGGATGCATGCAAAGCTGGAGGACGCTCTAGTACTTTATTTGTGCTATACCAAGAAACACTGGCCAAGTTTGTTAAAGAAACCCAACACTAGAGCACATGGTTCTCTCATCACACACTCGAGGACGGAGTTTGCCGATTGGGAGTATTAAACGGTCAAAAAGGACACAGGTATGACGGCGATTGCCAGTGTGCGCATAAATGGACTTGCTAAAGGGAGACAAATCAACACCCCCTCTAAACGAACAATGAAGCCAGGAACATATCGAGGACCGAATGATTCAAGGTTCTGCAGGAATTTCTTTCGTCTCATCTCCATAATGGGTATAGGCTTTATTCACAAAGCCATACTTGAGGTTCTTCGCTTTACCTAACTTCACGCAGATGTGACTTAGCACAGCAGACAGGTTTAAGATTCTTTGAACGTTGAATGAATTATGTCAGACCCTTTCCGGCCGTCTCATTGCCTCTCGAGACCATCACCCGCGTGCCGGCACAGTGACCAGAGGTTACATGGGCGTTCATTTGTTGCTGTGCCGTTTTCTCGCACGAAATTAATACAAAATACCATAAGAATGATCAAGAGGCGACTACATATACTTCTCTTTACTCTCTGCATCTTTTATTACTATTATTGCTCACTAAATACTCATTAACACGATTTGTGATGTTTTTGTACTTCGAACAGTTTATTTTGTAGAGTCTAACTATCCCGCAACTACGCCGAACTAGTTTGTGAATGTCAATATTCATCTAGTATTCCTTATGACCTCGATACGTGTGCTAACTCCAGAAGGAGGCCATGGCCATCCTAGAGTATAAGTTGTGTCTAGTATGCTGGTGTCTTTGCATACATTGATCAGTAGAAGATGAATCAAGTGTCTAACAAACAGAAGATTGAGGGAAATAATATTACTCTGAAGCCCTGAGAGCTACAGATCAACTTGGGTGTAGCTCTATAGCCATGTCTTTTGTAGGGTAACACCATGACCAATCTAGCAGTACATTACTAATCGACCGCGAATACAACTTTCTACCTAACCTCAATCTTCCTTTCCTCGATGCTCGTTGTATGTGGACGATTAGGCCGTCGATCTTCCTTGCTGCGTGAAGACGCCACTCGTGCTGTCGTTCTAGCCATGCCGAAAATCCGGAAGGCACCATACATTTGTGTAAAAATCCAGAGCGAATATACCAGAGGAATCAGGATACGGAATGGTATACCCCAGCGAGACCATGAATGATTAAGAAGCCAGACAGTGATGACGGTTTCGGTAGTCGCGCCTATTATAACCCAGACACAGCAGATATATGCCATATGAGACAACAAGCGACCATCGTAGGATTTGACACGCCAGATGATCATGAAAGTGTACAAAGGTAGCTCAACTACTACGTCGAAAGCACCTGTAGCAAGAAACAAAAAGTTAGCTGTTAATCGTCTTTTCAGAACAAGGCTGAATGGAATAGAGCGTTTTTGAGAACCCTCTACCAATGAGTGAATGATTATGAGGTGACGCAGATAAAACACATAATTACACTTACCCCATACCATACACATGTAGAACTCCAGGATAGCTTCTGGATGCTTGGCCAAATCTTGAAATAGAGTCAAAGCTATTTGAATGACTAACAAAAGGCTGATATGATGGGCGATGCTGATAGCGCTGGCGAATCTAGTCCGGAAGCATAACTCGAATAGGTAGTAAGCGCTGTAGATTTGGGAAAGAACCAACATATAGTCGCCGTAGGTGATGTTCTTAAATAGAATGTGCGAGACTCTGACGCGGCCAACTAGGAAATCGAATACAGGATAGGCGCCAAAGACGATCAGCGTGATCATGACGAAGATACCAATGTGGAAATACGTGAATGAGCGGCGACGTCTCTCGTTGGTACCGAGAGATAATTCTTCCCAAACGGCTGGATACAGCCTTCCCAGCAGCCACCTTTCTAAGAAGTTGGCGATGAGAACGAATGCGAGGATAGTGGAACATAAGATCAAGGCCGCCTATGGTAGAAGGGATGTAAGCGCCTCGTTTTCGACATAGACAATCTTTGGTTCCATGTTGAGCAATTTTCGCAGCCAATTGAGGTTAGATCGTAGTGAGAAGCGTTGTGTGTTGCTGTGTTGGCTGGTGTAAACGAAATGAGCTGGGCCCCAGATGATTTGAGTATCTGCTGCCCAACCCCTGACTCTTCGGTCATGTCAACTATACCATGATTTTTCAAGCCACCGCAGCATATTCTGTTACAATCAATGCCGCGGGATGCGAGGACTCGGCTTCCCGTGGACTAACGGCGTGCAGTCAGTGCACAGACACGGTAGTGGTGACCGGAGCCCGCGCAGTCCGCATAGCGACACGTTTACTAAGACGAAACATAAAATTAGCACTTTTGTGGAGAGTGGGGTACAAACAGAAATAGGTCGATATTAATGTGGGAACCAGAGCTTCAGGAGCGCGATGAGTAATGGTTTAAGACTGTAGTACTGGTCTTCAACTATCTATTAATACGGTTCCTGTTGCTTAAACTATATCATGAGCCAACAGTACACACCCATCCTTGCTCCATTTTATACAGCTTTGATCCAGTTCTTCTGATATTCTTTCGATGTGTTTAGTCAAGCTCAAAGTTTCACTTCAACCATGCCAACATCGGTGGTATTCCTTGGTGCGCCGCTGCTCACTCGACAAAAATCTTATGAATTGCCAGCGGCTAGCAATTCAGGGATGGGAAGAGAAGATCGTCTCGTGTCCTTTTTGCTGCGGTTCTGCCGTCAACGCTGTCTCTGACATCGATTATCGAATGATCGGAAATGACCGAAACCCACATGTTGGTGGGCTTCCTAAAGGGTATTATGATGGTAATATATATTGGCTTCGGAAATTTTAATATTGTAGAGTATCAGACATGTACTAACTACGTTGTTAGATAATTCTATCACTGCGGCACCAAATGCAAGCCTAACCAAAACGAGGGCAGAAAAGAATAGAGCTCTTAATGCCCGCCTTGATGCAATATTTCAACCTACGATTCTCGAGAATACATAACCATGTTTTGTTTCACCCGGGACAAAAGACGAGGACATTGAACTCGAATTCGTTGAAGGGTAGACGCCAGATTGACTCCGCTGCGGTTGTGTCAAGCACTAACATAGCAGTCCGGTGCGCATTTCTATTCCTATGTCGTCTCGAGGCTGGAGTAGGTTGTTTATGAGGGAGGTATTTGATGGATGTTAGGTGTTGACGGTGCGGGCGAGGAGGCATTGAGTTACGCTGATTCCTAATGAATGAGAGATGAAGGACTTCCCCACATGGAAGGAGAGCGTATCGAAGCTTCGATTGAGCTAGTGAACACTTAAACAGTGTTCGCACACATGATCAATTCTGCAAAGAGTAAAGCAAGAACAATAAGCAGTATTAGATCGATTTTTCCATCAAATGGTGCAACTCCTTCAATGCCTTGTAGCTTGAACTTTGTCAACTTTAACTCATTTAGTAAGGACGCATATGGTTATGACTCCTATGGTCTATGTACGGGTCATTTATCCCCCTGTGCTCTGATACATCATCACAACAATGCGAAGAGATTCGCCCAGAATCGGCTATTCTACTTAGTTGGTGACCATAGCTTACGCATAGACACTATAATTCTTCGTTCTCTGATGTCCTCCACAATGTGGCGGTGGTGATTTCGTTTGGATTCGTTGCATTCTTCTATCTGAAGTAATATGATAGAAAATAATGGGCATTGGTGCGAGGGGCTGCGTAAAGCTTGCTAATGCTCAGTAACAGGATTTTGTTTCTTGAAAAAGAAAGCTATTCCCTCAATCAGATAGCACTACAACCATTTTCCCATGATGCAAGACATTTTTGGGCAAGAGATAGGCAATCTAATTATGCCACGAATATCAATCTAGAGCTAACGAGCATCTAGTATAAGAAAGCACAAGAGGCGATTTATCCTCGTTAAAGATAAAGTTAATGGCCACCTTCTATAGTAGATTTCTCCAATATAATCTACTGAAACAATTATCGGCCTGTGTATTTTCATATGGATGGAACTATAAGTCATGACGGACTAGCTGTCGAAGCGTGTGAGCGAAAAAAATAGACTATAGCAGATGAAACCCAACCTGTTAGGTTTTTCTCACTACTTACTCAGAAACTATAAGATGATGGATCACTATAGAAAGGTTACAGAAATACCTAACATAGGGTACATTCCAGCAACCGTCTCAGTAGAAAACTCGCATGCAGTAAATATTAACTACTCAATCCTAACTAATTTCTTTGTATCGATATAGAAAGGCCGCTATGACTCTCTAAATCGATCCTTACTCTATTGCTAGACTTAGTTCTGTTCTCAGTATTCATATAGCAACTGGGGTCATCATCTTCTGCGCTATCTTTGTTAGTGTCCCTAACCCTGCATCTAGCGTTAAATCCAACTCTGTGATCGTGCACATAACGGATACGCAAAGTTGTCTACCATATCTACTTTCACTGTCTAAATAGCTTCCTCAACCCCAATATCTCAGCTTTCAATCGTGTACTACACGTCATCGCTGTGGTTAGAGGAGCATCCCTTGGATAAATTGGTCGATGCATGAAAAGCATGGTGATGTATCCTACCTGACGAACTCAGGTTTGCAAATCTGCAAGCACCGTATGATATCTACGGATATAGTGCGAAAGAGCGCGCGGGCTTGACTCCACTAAAAAATGACTTTGATATATCTAGAGTACCAATGAGGCTAGCTCGCTCATCAACATGCAAGACTCGGCTGAGCATTCACGATCGCGCAAGATCTGCACACTAACTTTCTCAGATTGGGCAATTAAACAACACTCTTTACTGTCCACATATTATGCTAATCAGCTTATAAAGAAGTTGAAAGAGGGTTGTGGAGAAGGGGCAGAGATCGACATGGTTAGCGTGTACAACCTCACAACTTTGGAAATCCTAAGTAATTTGATCTATAGTGGTTTATACCTGCTGTCTCCTCATGGCTCTGTTATCGAGAAGTTTTCAAGGTTTCTAGAACTCCAAAGCTTTGGCCAAGGTCCAAAGGATTTACTAAGGAGCTAGGTTCTGGCCTATAACAGTGGGATGGATGATCCAAATCGCTTCCATCTATTGACTAAACTAGTAGAAATTCGACAATAGTGTCGAATGAGCTTATAGAATGGTTTATTGAAGCAGATAGGCTAACCTAGTTTGTGTCATTGCTGGGTCGCTAGGAGAGTACGACTAAGGTTCTGAAACACAGCATTTGCGGTACGGAGTATGTTCGGATTTTGGACCCAGTTACGCTCACAGTATCGTTAATTTCATGGATAGTGTATAGTATATAGAAGAGCTACCGATCATATCGTAGTATAACACCGCTTTTAGCTTGACAGATACTGGACAAATAGGTGAATAGCCTACTAGAGAGTTATAGAGAAGTATAGCCCAGCCCCGCGCAACAAGCTACTCTCAAGAACTCTAGCGTGCGTAACAATAGGAGGGATCTGAAGAAGCAGATACGTGCTAGAGTTGGTAAACTATCTAAAAGATGGTGCGGACGGTGCAAAGAAACTAAGCATAAGGCGCGAACGTGTAAGCAAATAGTACAAATGAATCCTAGATAAATTTCATACTATATTGTACTATACAGAGCTGAAGCAGGCTATTCTGCACCAGGACATAGTAGTTTCAGTAAGGGCTTTGCAAAAGTGGACCACGAAGCCGTGGGGTACGTCAGTGATGAGAACCTAATCTTCCAAGATTAATCTTCATTTTTCTTCTCATCCAGGCAAATACATAGTGCTGCTATCAGCGCTATATCGACGCCTGGCGCGATTGTTACAGCGTAAGTTTGTTGGCCGAAGAATATGTCTTTGCCTGAGAGCAGTTTGCGGTCTATGCGAGCTACCACTGCGTCTGCGGGAGTTAGCATGAGTCTTGTTCTAAGGCTTGAAGGTCGACTATAGGTTTACAGAATAGTAAGGGATGGCTGCGACATATATAGAGAGAATTTCTAGTGCATACCGTCCTGTGCTTCGTTTGTGATGTCAGCTGTGGTATCGAACCAGTCACCACGCATGATGAGACATTCATCTCTTCCACTCTGGCTTGTAAACGTGGCTTTTGCTTTGCTGCCCAAAACTGTATCCTATTAGCTCTGATACAGGGACGCCGTATCCTTAATCACTGTCGTGATTGTCATCCTCTAAAAACTGAAAATGGTGACGTACACCCGAACAAACTGTTCTTCACTCTCATTATTTCGTTTCCTTCTGGATCTTCGAGCCGATACGTTGTGTGAATATGGAAATGTTCTTTGACAATGTCAAAAAGATGGTTGTCCTGTTCATCGTAGACTCTCTTGCGGTCGCTAATGGATATAACCTGTCCTTCCACACGTAAGAGTGGGGCCCCATCAGCCAACGTGATATGAAAATCATCGCCGGTCAACGACAACACCTTCTCCTTCAAAACAATCGTTTCATTGTTCCTAGCGAAAAACTGGGGAAATATACCAATTGGGCATGGGACTCCAGGGAGATATTCTGCTTCGGTGAGATATTCCATAGCTAGTTAATTGCAGTTGTTGCAGAAATCTGTAGTTTTAGGGTGATCGTAGTCGGTCAGTGATTGCTTGTAGGTCGAAGGAGGTAGGATTGCAAGTATGTAGCTCTAAGACGATAGATTGTATAAAAAGGCTGTCAATATCTAAATTAATAGTAGGCGTGAAATTTATATGTGAATTTTAGGAGAGAAAAAAGTGGAGTGTACAACCCGCCACAACTCATAAAGTAGTGCAAACTTGGCCGGTTTCTGACTAAGGATGAGAATGCAAGTGGTGAAATCAAGATGCGAGTGGATCGTGGCTGAGCTTAGCCACGCAATCAGCGGGCTGTTACGTGGCCCCGGATTCCGCGCGTATCGTTCTAAATGGCTAAATTAAACGACTGTGTGGGAACGGTGTTTACGCCATGACAATTTGGGGCCTTAGGCGGTCGAATCCACAAGTAGCGTCTAGATTACGTCAAATAAAGTTTAACCAAGCTTGTTTAGCGGGAAAGAATCAGTAGTTTTCTTTCCACGCGCATTATGTTTGATCTGTTAGTAATAGTTTCTGTGGAGTCTATAGTGCTGTGGGCTCCGCGGATATTAGGCCTACTAGTATGTCAGCTAGCGAGGTAGCTAGAGCCTATCCTCAATCCCTAAAGGAACAATGACTGATTCTAGCTATTGTTCTACAGAATTAGAGTTGTGTCTTATAAGTAACATGTAAAAGGATCTTTCCCTTTACTGCTTATCACGAGTAGTTCAGAAACTGTATAGATTCACGTTGGGAAGTAACAACTCCTACAATTGTCAGGAGCTCAACTCTGTGTCACTGGACCACTGTAATCAAAAAAGTACAAATAATCAGCATTCTGCTAATACTCTGCATAGAATAGTATATATCGATAGGCATAGATTCCAAGTGCTCTATGTACCACCTGGATTCTGTGAGCCACCTAAGATCCTATTGGGGAGCTACTTAACGGGCGTCCAGCCCGTTACACCATCTACATAAGTATTCATTACTACTAGTCTATGCTTAATACTTCGAGAAACCAATCTGTGGCGTTCTCAGAATACTATGGAACTGCTTGCATAGTGTGATGCTCTATCTTTTGGCGGAAACATGATGGTGGAAAGAACTACGGATGCAAATAGGTTGCTCACTCAAGCTAAACTTGTAATAGTGATCACTCACTTTGGGCACAGAAACGAGGCGTGGGATGTGTTGCTGCCGTTGAATGAGGGATTGGAGGCGCAGTTTGAGCGGGCGAAGATTCAAGTGCTTGGTAATGTGGTTGTTGAGTAGGCAAAGAAGTCAAGGGAGGCGCTGGGTATTATGGTGGGGTGTTATATTGGAGCGCATTCAGGGGAATCTGCGTAGACTGTCGTAAACAAGATGTTTTGAGTTTTGAGTAGCCAGGACGCTGTAGCCAGTGGTAGTGATTAGCTTGCCGGCCTTCACATAGTCGTGGTGGCCGCAATCGGATCCATGAAGTTAAAATCGTTACTGAGTAGCGTCGAGATCAACTGGTCCTCCGAGAACCATTCTCCCATGTCTCCGTTCGAGGTGAATGCAGTTATGTCGTACGCTGCACTCGATGAAGTAGATGCTGCGTAAGGATCGAACACATCCCCTTCAAACCCAGCATCATACGTGTTGTTGATACCAATTCTCGTCATGAACGGATCGAGCTCCTCTCTTAACTGCATTTGCGTCGGCTGGTCAGGCGTGGTAGGATTGGAGAGACTTGGATTTCTGGCTGTAGCTCTAATGAATAGCTTCGCAACGCGATGGAAGATGCTACAAACAAGGAACATCTTCTCTATAGCGCTCGAAGTACCTCGGGCAGGCTGTAGTGTTTGTAGAAAGTCGCCAAGCATGGCCAGATCACCCTCAGATTGCGTCTCAATGATGTGACAAAAGATGACTAAGAACGGAGTGAACGGTGTGTGCAGTAAAGTCCAGTGCAGATAGTCAGAGAACACATGTCTGTCCGACATGTCTGCAAATTTGGCGGCGCATGCCTGATGAAGCTGTAGTGCTTGTTTGGCTGCCGCAACACACTCTTGACTACACGACATTGGCTGGCCATCGGCCAAAGGCACGGCGCGAAGTACTAATGTACGTGTTGTCGCCAGGACAACTTTATCACCCAGCATGAGAATATCGTATGTCTCTTTGGGGATGCTGGGAATACATATGATCTGATCGTGCTCGCTCCAAATCTGGCTGATATCGCTGATAAGGAGGTTAGCTTTAGCAGCGGTGGAAGCGCTCGGCTGTTTCAATGCACGAGGGCTGTAGAGGTCTTGGTAGATTCTCCCCTGTACGCTAGCAAGTTTGCACCAAAAACTAATCATCTTGTTGCCAGTAGCAGAGTTTTCTTCGAACCCCAGGACGGGCAAAGGGACGGCGATGTCGTAGTCTTGTATAGTCGATGCGCGACCAAGACGAAGGCAGAGACCCTTATCCATTGTGTAAAGGAACTAAAACAGGTCAATCTTACGACTGCGCGTCTCCAGTAAGTCTTTGACCATCGAGTCGGCACGGTGGTAACCCAAGGTCAGACAAAGATGGCTGGCCCTTGAGATGAGCGCAGAGCATAACGAGGGCTTAGACGACTCGCCAGCATAGTAAGCCTAGGCTACGTCAGCATTATGAATTTATCTCTTGTATATCGGGAATTCTTGCACTCACACCAAGCAACAGCGCCTCAAAGTTGTCCAGGCTTGGTGGTAGAAGCGCAGGCATCGAGCCAATCAAATCCATCATATTTTGAATGAACATCTCAGTATATGAGCGAAATTCCTCCATGCGCGGATTATCCTTGGCGAATTGGGACTGGTAAGTCCTAAAGACGAAGTACAGGCTACCAAATGTGACAATCAGATTCGCCACTGGGATATCATCGATGTTGAAGTACAATTCCTTGCACAGATCTACAACCTCTTTATTTTGTCTGACAGGGTAGAAGATGCTAATGGCGTAATCGTAGATTTCCTCGCATTCACGCAGCACGCGAGAGACGACTTCCGCAGGGGGAATGTCGTACCTTCTTCTGCTACTCATTGTGTCTTTGAATTCTGGTACCTCGTGCTCATTGTGATATACATTCTGCGTCGATACTATTTGACTAAGGGATGTCAAAGCGGCAGCGAGATCGGGATCTTGTTGTAAGAGTTGAGTATTACGGAGTGCCTTCTGCAGGTGGTTGTTCGTGGATGTAGAATAGACGCTTATTGAAGTATCACCCTCGAAGTGTTCGATGGTACATGCTGGCACAGCAGCAAGTGTGGCGCTGACCGATTGACCAGGTGATGGAGAAGGAGATGTATGTACTTGACTGTGGGGAGTAGACAATTGTGTCACAGACATGTTCACATCTCGCAATGCCCCTTCGATGCCGGCGAGCCTTTCTCCAATGGCATCGATCTTGTATTCACTAGGTGACGTCAGACTACTTCTTCCGCTGAACATGTGCGTAATAGGAGAAATCAACTCAGTGTAACTCTGCACAGTGGGCAGGTGCTCTGAAATGGGAACTACAATATACAGCACGAGATCATGCACCGAGCGGTACCGTTTGCAAGGATCCACTTACTATTTACTAGAAATCAAGACTCTCTGCTTTTGCTCCTTAGGTCGATTACTCGAAGCCCGACAAACTAATTCCGACGCGCGACAGCTTGCACACGGTCTCGCCCTGTCACAACGAATCTGGCTCATCTAATTTTAGTCCTTTGAAATCCTCATATCAATGCTTTGACTGGTGCACCTTACCTTGCGCGTCCGACACTGATCGCACTAGAGTACAACAGTCAGCAAACTCACTTCGCCCAAGAACCGGCGGTACACTTACAGCACGCAGCCCGGCTTGGCTATCGCTTGATGCACCGATGCCTTCCATACTGAGGGATTGCTTGTGTACGCCACACGATCTTCGGAATCGGAGTCAGAGTTGGGTAGACAAAGGCTTAAATTGTCGCGCGGGCGGCGGTTGGGCTAGATAGTGCGTACTGTGATTGGCTCAAAATTGAGACAAGGGTGACGTCTGTCCGCGGGCTCCGAAGGGGCTGAGTGACGGAGCTAGTGAGCCGCGAGCTATGCTCGACGTGATGAAATTTTGAGGCGCAGCAGCTTCTAGCCTAAATTTTGTCAGGTTGACAACAATTATTTCCCCTAGCCTATGGCGTTTGGCTATGTTGCGTGTTCACACCAAGCATAGCGAATCGAACTAGGTGACCAGAGGAATCAACAGATTAGCACAGTTAATGCTATTTCGAATCTTGGGATGGCGTTGTAACGTTGTTTTTATGCTACGGTATTTGCTGCCAAGGCTGGCGCTTCTCAAGTCCAGGCACCAGGCTAGTACATAGTAGCACGGATACCGAGACTGACTGTGTAATGCTCAGGACGGCTTGTCGACAACACCAAGCCTCGGTAGGGTATTATAGGTCTAGCTGTTTTACATCGTATGCCGCAACAAGCGCTACACAATAGTCTTAGTAAAACAGCTTAAGAAGCAAAGCATTTGCAACAATCTAGCACTTAAGATATCAACCTAATATCTTGTTGCAAAAGGCAACTCGCACCTTGGCACTCAACAGCTTCCATAAAAGACTATACACCTTCGCCTCTGCCTCTGCCTCCTCCTTCATCTCAATGAGAAGACGAATTCCTAGCGCCAATATGTGTTACTTATAACATACAGCTTAGCTCTCCAAGGAAGTAGCAATTGTTACTAACGGCTCTAATAAAGTTGCGAACTAGATTAGAGTAATATATCTAAGATCGCCCTTTAAAATTAACTCGCGCGGCATTAACTACTTCATAGATATTAAAGAGGGTGTTAAGGTCGAGTTCGCCAACGGTAGCTCGAAAGAGGTCACTTTCATCATCCATAATCCGTCGACAACTCCCTAGAGACCTTTTGTAAAGTAGTTAAATTTGACTTTATCGTAGATAGAGGGATATAAAGGCGGATGCGCCAGCATTTTAGACTAGCGAGTGGGGAGTGTTTATAGTAGGCGATTGCGTCACGCCTTACAAAATCATTCCGCATGCAATCATAAGCGGTACCTTTGCCGCTGTTGCAGCCGCGACTCAGCTCCAGGCTGAGAAGTACGGCCACTTCTCCATAGTTAAGTCTCTGCTGTATCCGTGGTCTGATCTTGTAGGATGTTTGTTTCTCACGCCTATGCGAGGAGCTTCTTTATATCATTTAATTTGGTACGTGTTGGCAATTTGCAGAGCGCGCGGAAAAGGCGCTTTCATTAACGAAGTTTAGAGCTATTTATAGCAAAAGCATTACGTATGACGAGACAGACAACCCACGCGCCGCACATGCTCATCATTTCACGCGATTGTCATGCAGTTTGCCTCTTCCGACGAAAATCATATCATAACTAGCATGAGCGAACAACAATGCATATATGCGAGTGAAGGGCACTTCACATGCTTGACCAGACCACAAGATGCTGTACGCTGCTTCCGGCGGTGAGATTCTGCCTCCAGAATATCTAGCATTTACCCATACATCGATGATACGTAATGCATTGAGCGTTAAAGTCAACTTTAGAACCTGACGTGATGCCGATGAGAGGAAGTCTTCTTTTGCAGGGATGGTATTCGTTGTTTGCTGAGCTATGAGCTACGTCCCCCAGATTTTCCTTGTGTAGAGTTGGTTGACATGATCGCAGGATCAACACCTCCAGTAGCATCGCATGCTCTTTGCAGACCCCAGATCCGTCATGCACTTAGTTCCATGCGAATTCCCAGAGTCTCTGACCTGGTTTTGACAGTTCGTATCGCTGTACGCAACACAGTCAACGCCCTGCAACTCTGTCAGTTGTTTCTCATCCAGAACGGAACAGCCACGATGAGCATACCCATAGGGTGCTTCCTGCAACCTTGATGCTGTTGAAAGAGTCGTAAACGAAGCAAGCACCGGTGCAATCGGGCTTGTAGCTGCCAAGAGTGCGTCCTGAAGTACAACCTCCATCGGCATAGTAAGTGACGCAGGCGTCGCTGTCGCAGTTCTTGCGTTTCTCCAATCCGGATTCTGGGGCCGGAATAGGGTCGGCTGATGCCAGGGGAGTGAGGAATAGAAGAAGCGGAACTATCTTGAGAAATTGATGCATGACGAAATGAGTCCGACAGTGAGTTGTTGTGTTTGAATGTGTCCTGAATATTTCTGTGAGTCTCTTGGTATTTATACCCGAACTGAGGCGGATGGTCATTGTGTAGCACCGGAGAAGCTACATAGACTATATGCTGACAGAACAACAGAAATATCAACTGCCCGAGTCACCGAGTAGGCGGTGCAGACAGTGTGCCAGTTAGAACCAGTCGCTGCTGTCCACATGGGACAGAAGGGGACTCATGCCACCACGTGTGCACGGAATTCGGTCAACGAGGTACTTCCAATAGCGGCAACTTGCCTACAGAGTTGCTAACAATCAAGTTGATCGGCAAAGTGATTCCCTAACCCTAGCTAGAGACATGGACGTGTATGGTGTCACGGAGCGCGATGTGGCACGTTCGCGAATCAATCTGCCGATCAACTTGATTGTTAGCAACTCTATTTGCCTAATGTGGCATCTACTTTCGTGCATAATGCTGAATCAGAAAATAGTGCTTAGATTCAATAACTGATAATTGTTAATGACATACAAATTCTGCTAGGCACTATGCATATATAAACCATTGTAAATGGCACGACTTGAATCCAGCACACAGTTCCTCTTCACCAGATCGAGCATTTCCGGCCTCGCAAACATCAAACATCTTACAGCATTCATTTCAAATCGGAGCGCATCCTCCACCATGAAATCGTCCATCGTAGCCGTCATCTTGGCCTTCTCTTCAACAGCTCTCTCGGCGCCAGCCTCGACCGACCTCGACTCTATCGCAGTCGACGCCTCCAATCTCGTCGCGCGCGACTCATGCGAAAACGGTAGCGGGCAATGCGTGCAGTACTACAGCCAACCCGGCTGTAATGGCGTTATTAGTAGCTACAAGCCCGACTGCTCTGGGGCGTGCTTCCGATACAACTCCTTCCAGAGCTTGAGCACCAATGGCAATCTCCTCTTTGGTGTCGCGTGTTCTGTTTACTCGGACGACAACTGTAACAACGAAGTCAAGAACATCCCGAATCATAAGGGGAGACGGTGCGACGATGTTGGCACGGCGAGGAGCATGAGATGCTACTATAACTGCTGAAGCGAATGAAGATTGAGGACGAAGTGACTAGGCAGTTCGGGAGCTCACGGCAAATTGGATTGTTCTAGCATTGCATCAGTAACCGCAAATTTGTGCGACTCTTTGTACGGGTCTAAGTCGAGATGAACAGGTCTAGATTAGTTTCAAGTAGCTGCAAGAGTCGCATTAATGTCTAAAGCAATGCCTTAAGTCTCTTAAGGTTTCTACACAGTGTTGAATCCAGCTCCGCTCCCTAGCTATGTGGCTAGGTTGTTCTAACTCCTAACCAATATGAGGCGCGGTTCACCCAGATGACTCTTCAGGCAGTCAAGATACTTAGTGCCTGACCATTCTGCAGTGTTCCATATCTTGACATGCTTCTAGACTGATTCACGAAAGTTCAAGGAGACTCAAGGGAGTCTAAGACGGCAACGCTTTGCAGCATAGCAGTAACTTATATATTGTATAGCGAGCGAGAATATAAACGAGTGATTTTCCGCTACTGCCAGTTATTCGTGATGTGTGGATAGACATGAGGAGACATGACAGAGCCATTTCCCTCACACAACAGACCCTCTATTCCCCCAAGGACCTCCGCCCAGCGCAATGCCTTTAAAAGCAGACATCGTTCACCTTAACACCATTCTGCTGGCAGCCTGTGCGGCATCTCTCCTCGAGCCTAATAACGCCACTGCTTCCACCTACGCAGTAGAACAGAGCACGGCTTTCCCCGCCCGCAAAACCTTTAGCGCTCAATTCCTGGTCAATTTGGCCCTGGTAGTTACCTACGAGCGTGAGAGAATATTAGTTAGTAGATACAAAGCAAAGATAGATAGATTGTGTATGAGCGTACCAATGGCGTTAAGGGTTTTGGCGCAGTATAGATAGCCAGTTCTGCAATTGTCTGCCACAGCGCCGGTGATGGCGACAGCGAGGAGAGAGGTGAAAAGAGTAGATGGCTTCATGGCTGTTCAGCTTTTGTTGCGGTCGGATGTTCGATTGTAGAGATCTTGGTAGTGAAGAGATTGAATGCTTGATGATGAGTTACATCTTATGGGTGGGCTTAGGTCTTTATATACAGCTCTGGTATCCACAGATATACCCTCTCCGGCCTCTGCCCTAGGGTGCTCTCATCCATAATACGCAAAAGCATTCCGCGGAGGTGATCATTCAAAGGAGCAGACGAAGTGATGTGGAGAAACAACATAGAGAGCTCTACATTGGCGAGAAGACGAGCGTTATGCTCAGAGGTCTTTTCGGAAAATGCTACAAAGCAATGACATGAGGTTGCTGCGACCGATGTCTTGGCTGCTCCCCTAGACGTAATATGGAATAGGGGCTTGAGTAGTATCCTCTGTTCTACTCGTAAGCATCCTAAATAGGAGAAGGTATGATCCTACTCGATACGATGGTCCGCGGAACCGGCTTCACTGTTACAAGCAGCGACATCATTGGACCAAATCTGCCAGCAAGGGTCATTAGCGTTACCACCTTCCTTGAGTACGTCGGAGTCAACTGTCAGCATTTTAATTAGCAGAAGTACGTAAGGGTTTCAATTAGAAGTGAAACGACACCACAGTTTAGCGACAGACGCCGCAAGAGTGGAGAGCAGTTGAAAAACTAGCTAGCCCTAACTAGCCCCACCACCTCGTGCACGCGACCACCTCGTGCACGCGCGGCCTAGTAACTACCTCTACCTCAACACCTTATATCTCTACCACCATGAGTAATATCGAGGCTGCGCTTGCAGCTATTGATGCCTTAGGACCTGAGGAGTCTTTTACGTATACTGAGATTGTAAAAAGATATGGTGTTACTCGAACTACGCTCGCCCGAAGACACTAAGGTCGCTGTACCTTGCCTTCGACAGGCTATCAAAAGCAGCAGCTCCTCCACCTACAGTAGGAGCAGGCCCTAATCGCCTATATTAATCGACTGACAGACAGAGGCTTACCACCTAGTTAGCCAATGATACGCAATTTTGCCTCGCAGATCGCCAAGAAAGAGGTTGGAGTACACTGGGTTAGTCGCTTTGTTCAGCGCTATCCTGATTAACTTACCTCGAGGTGGGCAACAGGCCTTGATAACTGTCGCCACAAAGCAGATTTAAGGAGCAAGTATAGCCTCTACTTTAGCCTCCTACGCGATAAAATCGATTAGTATGGTGTTGAGGCGCGTTATATCTATAATATGGATGAGAAAGGCTTCATGCTAGGTATCGTTAGTCGATTAAGGAGGATATTTAGTAAGGCCTTATACAAAGGTATAGGAGGGAGGAGTACTATCTAGGATGGATCACGTGAGTGGATAACGCTGCTGGCCTGTATCTGCGCTGATGGATCTTACCTCGAGCCTGCCTTGATCTACTAGTTAGCCTTAGGGTCTATATAGGACACCTGGCTGTAGGCCCTTGATCTAGATACACATTAGATCCGAGTGTCCTTATCTCCTTCTGGCTGGACGAACAACGAGATAGGCCTCGCGTGGCTGTAGTAGGTGTTTGATCGTAGTATAAAGGCAAAGGCACGCTCCTCCTACCGATTACTTATTCTTGACGGCTGTGGATCTTATCTTACAATGGATTTTATTGATTATTGTGATCAGAATAAGATTCTCCTCGCAGTCTATCCTCCTCACTTAACCTACACGCTGCAGCCTCTCGACGTTAGCATGTTCAAGCCTCTCTTAATAGCGTACTCGAACGAGGTTTCTGCCTTTATGGACAGGAGTCAAGGCCTCACCTTAATGAGTAAGAGGGACTTCTTCCCCCTCTTCTATCGAGCCTGGTAGGCCTCCTTTAAGGAAACGACGATCCTGAACGCCTTTAAGGCTACAGGAATCTCGTCTCTTAACCTAGAAGTTATCCTTTAGCGCTTGACTATACCTGATCCTGCGACTGACAGTGACTTCTTAGCTCTTAGTGTCTCTGATTGGAGGAAGATAGAGCGTCTGCTGCGTCGGGTAGTCGCTGATTAGGGCGATAGGCAGGTTAAAAGGCTCAGCCAGGTCCTTTACTCAAGTTCTGTTTAAAATAGTCTCCTTAAGGAGGAGATAAGGAGACTGAGGGAGGCCCTGATTAATGAGAGGACGCGCAGGAAACGGGGTAAGCCTCTACCTCTGCAGGAGGCCGAGGATTATCGTGGTGGAGCTGTATTCTGGTCTCTAAGGAAGGTGAAGGAGGCTCGCGATCGCCTGCGACTCCAGGAGGAGGAGCAGGAGCAGCTATAGCTCTAAAAAGCTAATACGATAAGGCAACGCGAGGAAACAAAGCAGGCGAGGGCGATAGAGAAGGAGCAGAGGCGTCAGGCGAGGCTTGCAGTAAGCCTAATGAGGCAGAAGGAGAGGGAGGAGAAGGCTATTGAAAAGGCCTTGAGGATCGCGGCTCGCAGGGCTGCAAAACGACTTTAAAAAGCTATTAAAACTACCTAAAGGGGTAAGAGGAGCAGCCTCAAGGCTCCTACAAAGGCTACTCGAAAAAAGAGGCCTATCGCGAGGCCTTAAGGTGATGAGGAGCCTCAGGGAGGTGTAGTAGGATCACCACCTCCAACCTCGCGTCGCGGCCGCGCGATTAGAACTCTATCTCGATTTCTATAGCTATATATATATATCAAGGCCTATTAACCTCACCTCTAAAATATATCGCGATAATAACCTTTTGGTGTGGCTCTATAGCCTCGTTTTTCAGGTGGTTTTGGTGAGGCCGCGCGTGCACGAGGTGGTCGCGTGCACGAGGTGGTGGGGCTAGTTAGCCGAGGTGGCTGGCTGAACACGCTAGCGGCCCGGTAGCGCCACCGGCTGTTCCCAATTCGGGTATTTTTCCAGCTGAGAACTCGTGATGTAGATATTCTGCAGGTACCCTGGAGCTTACTCATAGACCTCAGCTGGCGATGTAGGTTATTACTGTATTAGTTCGGCTTCGCATTGGTCCAACCCTAAGACACCAAGGAAGAGTGGTAAGGGGCCTTACGTCTTTAATGAAGCTCCAGTCTATACGAGGCGGATTCTGAATGAGAGTTGCATTAGGACTTATGCCAAGTGTCGCTGCAAAAGGTAGAGCTAATTTGACAGCGAGTGTGAATTCCATGTAACGTTGAGAGCACCATAGTGCACTAGCATGGCAAGGCAGACAGCCATCTATAGGGTTTCAAACCCGCGGACTTGAGGTTGAACGTATTGCGCACTCTATTAAGACAATGGACAAGGCTTGTTCGAGCAACAAAAATTTCAGAATATCAATATCAGTGTGTTGCTATAGATATAGCAACCTGTGCTAGAATGGTGATGACGACGGAGAGCCAGAAAAATAGAAGAATGAGTGTACGCATTGCTCTTGCTGCAACTCCGCATAGACAAATTCAGCAAGGCATCTGTCTTTATTATATCCTACCCTCATACCTTGTGATGGCCTGATCCTAAGCTGAACCTGAGTGCCAAAAACAATGAATCGTATACATGGTTTTGTTATCTCTCTACTGTATTCATCTACGATGTCCGTATGAAACTATGCAATGGTGCGCAGATCTTTGATTTGCAACATGACCCCAGCATTGGTAAGCTGTACGGAAGAGAAAGCGGTAGTTTGTTCTCCGTAATCAAGCCAATGCGGATTTGCCCTCAACAGCTACAGGCGGCTCATTTGGGATGACTCAACATGCGCCACCTGAACGCTACAAGAATGTTGCCTAGCTGTGCTTCCAGTGGCCGTGAAGAACTCACCTTCTCCTCTTCAATTCTCTCCCGCAAGCCCGCCCATACCACAGTAATTCCAAATCTTGTGTTCCTACCTGGTCTTCGACTTGTACGCTCCTAAATTCAGCCTGCTGGACAGCACTTCTCTGCCCGTTCACGCAATGTCGGCATTAGCTCTTGATAAGCCTCGCACGGCTATGTCATGGAGGTCTACTATAACACGACGTATCCTGGTGGTAATACGCAACGAGTTGGGCAGGAAGTATCCATCTCACTAGGCTACGCATCTTAAGGTGATATGATCCCAAGTCGTGATAGATGGCTAGGTAATAGAAACCCAGAAATGATTACAGAGTAATTCTTGTATCGTAACACATGCCCATTGTATTTTGAAATAAGCTTTTCCATGTTACCCTAACCTATTGGTCGTGCTGAACCCATTTACGTTTGGCAGCCCCACTGAATAAAGCTTGAGAGCAAGTTTTCGCATGTACAGTTCGCATGGCTTACAGTTCTGCCACCCATCATCGCGAGACAGATGCTCCGAACGCAATTCACAGTCATCATCCTTAGACGTAGCACCCGTCTCGATCGCTGAATCGAAAGAGCTCACACCAGCTTCAGCAGCAGCAGCGGCGGCGGCTTCCTCTTCCTCCATCCTCCTCAACTCGGCTTCCTCCTCTTCTAGACGTATCCGTTCTGCCTCTTCTTCCTCCTGTTGCCTGATCCTAGCAGCCTCCTCTTCTTCTTTCTGACGCTTTACATCTTCTTCTTCCTTCAACTTCGCCTCTTTCTCCAACTTGGCCTTTAGCTTCTTCGCCTGTGACTTACTAAGCCCCGCATAAGGATCTACCTCCACCTTTGGAGGTTCAGGTTCCGGCTCCGGTTCGGGTACGAATTCAGGCTCTGGCTCTAGCTCTGGCTCTGGCTCAGGTGACGGGGGCTCATCCTCATGTACGTCCTTATTCTTTTTCTTCTTGTTCTTTGCGGTGCTGCCAAAGCTAAATGCTCCCCATGAGTCGTCCTCTTCTTTCTTCTCACGCGTTGACATTTTGTCAGTTGCGGTATTTTCTTTGCGCAACTTGCCTACTTCCTCGTTGTACAGACCAACGATGACTTGAGCCAGTAGCTTCATCAACGTAGGGCTTTCAATGTTTTCGAAGAATTCCGGTGCCGATAACATAGAACGGTCTTGTTCGAAGGTCCATCGAATTTTCTTTGACACGAAGTCTCGAAGCCACGCATTTTCGTCAGAAGTCCCTGCAATAGACTCTTCTCGAATAGCGCGCACGGCGTCACGCAAATACATTTGCTTGCCTCGTCGCTCCAGCTCAATTTGTGCTAATTCTTGGAGGCCAGGTACGCTGTACTTCTTAGCAGCTTCTAGAGCAAGCGCAGCTGTCTGGAACTCATTTCGGACAAGAGTTTTGTGGGTGTACTCATCATCCTCGACATCTTCGTCGTTGAGTGTCTGATAGACACCCGTGTGCAAGAAGTGGATCAAGACGTGACCAATGCTTGCGTCAACATCTACCAGGTGAATCTCGTTAGTCCAGGCATCACGACTCGGGATATTCTCCAATCTTTGCAGCAGAACCTCCGGGAGATAATATATCTGATGAGTAGGACCAAAGTGTAAGGTAACATATGGACTTGTATATAGGCTGATGTAGTCAGCTTTAAAGAGGTGTGCTTGCATGAACGGAGGAAGCCTGCATCACCTTGTTTTCAATCGAGGAAATACATCTTTGGCCGCTTTCACGCGCTTGATCTTTTTAGCCATCGCAATTGAAGCAGTTCGGGTGGTACTATTCGTAGGATCTTAGAAAAATCTGGAGGGAATTCTTGGACTGGCGCTGAAGTCAACGACAAAGAGTCTTTATCTTGAATGCAGAGTCTTTTTCAAAACATCTTGTCCTGGTTTCGTGCATGTTCATTTGTGAACGGCATCCCACCCACGCATTAACGCGTTGTTCGTGGAGGGCCTCTGCACATGCATTAACACGACACCTTGCATGCTAGGCCGCTTAACCGCTTGACCCCGCACCTAAATCCTCAGCCTGATCAGAGATCATGTGCTCAGTTCGTAATCGCCATGAAAAGTACCTGAAAAGGATAAGCCTTGGTATGGGTAGAGCGGACTTGTCGTACTGCACGTCAGTTCATGCGTGCACTTCCAAGAATTCAGCTCGCAGATGCAGCCACAGCGCGTGATGTGTCACTATACCATTGGTTCCAAAGTTGCATAGGATTTCCACAAGACAGTGACCTCGTTCCGATTCATATCTTATAAGCTCAACTCAGCAATCGTCAGCACTTCCCATGTAGCCGCAATTTCAAGCTACAAATCCACCACAGATTTGAACAGGACACGCAATGAGCCTTTGCGTATTGTGTAACCGCACTTTCGGCAGCAGAAAATCACTCAAACAACATGAAGAAAATTCACCAAAGCATGCGGAAACCTTTGGCTGTAAGCCATGCAACCGCTCCTTTGGTAGCCTAGACGCACTCGGCCAGCACCAAGACAATTCTTTAGCTCACCGAAAATCCAGAAAAGACTCAGTCTTGTCTTCCGTCACGCCTGTTCCATTTATTCCCTCTGCCCCTTCGCTGTTTTCGACGTCCTCCAACGTTCGCTCAACAATACGCAACGGTCAGCGCAGTGGTCACGCTGTGACAAAGACCACTTCCCACACAAACTCGACCTTTGACCTGCCATTCGCAGTACTCCAAAGTCAAATGCAAGTTCTTACTATACCAGATCTAAAGACAACTATCGTAGCGCCAAAAGTCGATCAAGCGCATATCAACACGCGGAAAGAGGAGACGAGGACCTTCTTCATATTTCCCGAATTGCACTACAGTATCGCCGAAGCCGTTGCGCCTTCGAAAATCTCGACATGGTTCAACAACGACATAGATGCCCTCTTTAACAACTGGTACAAAACGTGTGTTATGGGGAGATTTACATGTGACAACAACGCATGCAGGAAGAAAAGGTGGAGCAGCAAAGTGGTAGCAACCTGGATTCAAGGATATAATCGTAATGGGTACAACGCTATTGTGTTCAACCAACGCTGCGAGTCTTGCAACTGCCTGGGAAGCTTCAAGCTGGATGAGAAATCGTACATTGACCGGATTGCATACAGACTCAAGAAATGGGCAGGCGTGGTCGTGGAGCAGCCACCATTTCTTCTCAAGAAAACACCACCGCATGAAACGGATCTATGCGAAGGCTGTAAGGTGGGAAAGTGTCCACAGACCCCGAACCTCGAGTTTTAATAGAATCATGCATCCTTGTTTATAAGCGCTGCCGTGAACCCAGAGTTACTATCAGTCAATCTATCAGTTATCAGTTATTAGTTAATCTATGCCGCTCAAACTATCAGTCTCTAAATAGCGAACTGACCTGATTGACTGCCACGACTTTTTGGAATCACGAACTGAGATTGAACTAACTGCCAAGACAGCTATCCTGGTGTTGCACTGTCATATTAATCATTACCTGATTGCCATAGCTGATAGTAGTATAAGATGTGCTTTTACTGTGGCGGTTTCAGCTATTGTATACCCTCCTGCTGGTGTTCCAAGATCTAATTGCTGCCAGTTTTCTAAGCACTGCAGCGTGCCTAGCATGTCACCGAGCTCGCTAACCTTACGCTCACAATCAGCAGCTGAGGTTGGTATCGTAAGCACGTCATAGCAAACTTAGCAAGCGTTGGGTACTATTGCGTCTGCAACTGCCAGTACTTAGATGGATCATGAGCCATCAAATTTTCCTCTGCGGTCGATGGTATGCATTTTCCACATAAGCGTTCTAGTAAGACATGTCACTGTTGGGGCTGGCTCAAAAGATGGCCCTGAATACCTAAGACTGTGGATTGATTCCACGCATTGATTTTAAGATTTCAAGCTCTTCAATTGCAAGTCTAGCACCGTCTCTTACTTCCGGTATCCACCAGCAAGGTTTCAAGAGGTGAGATACGAGCTTCAAAGAAACGCGAACAAATTGAATAAACAATCTTGTTCAAACACAACCGCCCCTCAACTTCTTAACATGAAGTATATCCTCCTCATTGCGACCGTGCTCACTGGAGCTTTGGCTCTGCTTACCCTATTCACGTTGACTGGTGAAGCTCTTGAGAAAAAGCTTGAGATCTTGAACGCCGCTGCGCTATGGGAAAAGCGCGATGGTAAGCTGACCCTGCTCTCTGGTATCTCAAAACTAATTTGCTTGTGTCAAGCGGCTACCATGGAGTTGATGGCACGTGGCCTGCAGAAGGTGTTCAACCGTGAGGCTCAGAAAGTCTCTAACTGAATCCTTATCTTGAGGTACAGTCCACCAACTTGAGAGCTGGAGAAGCTTCAACCATTGTTTTACTGTCCAAGGCTTGTGATGTGAGCGGAAATGCGATGGGATATGACTAGAGGTGGCGGAAATCTCCCTTTTGGGAGATATGAGATATGGGTCCGCCAATGGGAAGAGGTATAAGAAACTGGGGAGTTTGATGTTGATTAACTAGGTTTACACTCAATACACACTCGTTTTGACCAACCAACCAAATGAGCCGATGTGAACTAATCAAAGCTCTTTACCATTCCCGTATTCAAGCGTTAAGGTACTAATGTCGACATTTTCAATCGTCCGAGCCTATATGTTCAGCTTAGTACTAAGCCCAGGCTCGAGCATGCTTCACTCACGTTGACCGCCATTACATCGTAATTCTCATATATACCGTTAAAATCAATCAACAAGCTGGTGCCACAGTGGCGGCAGAACCAGTGATCTTTCTTCTTGGTGTGGAACTGGTACTTATGCACGTGGTTCTTCGAATCTCCATGGAAGACAACATCGGAGCGACTCGGGTAAACCAAGAGGTAGCCATGGATATTACAGATGGAACAGTTACATTGCATGACTGTGTAGTCTGCCAGATGCGAAGATAGTGTGATGGTAAACCTTACTTCCCCACAGCTAAGCAAGTAGTTAGTACAGGTGCGCAGGGGAACTTCAGACACCAAAGTATCAATGGACTATCTACGACAACGTGCGCGCCTTCTATGTGTCCGGAGGACTGTGAGCTTCGGTCACCGAAGCTCATTCCATGACGTTCAGATATGGTGTTAAGAAGAATGAGAGCTTGACTTACTGGCATTTGCAGCGGTATGCTTGAGGCGATTTGCTGGCATTTTCTTCCGACATCTTACCGGCAGAAAATTGAGTCAAGATGTAAGCGCAAATTAGTTCATCAAGGACGGCGTTGCCTTAATAGGGTTGTTATGGAGGAAGTCGTGCAGCGGAATGACATCGTGTGTTTAGATGAACGTCCGCTCGTTATCTAGACTTGGCCGTATGTAGTATTATTTCCCGAAAGGTGCCTGTGCAAATAATCTGAGCCATACACTAGTGTATGCGAGTCTACTGATAGAGAGCGCGCCTGAGTGCCCAATTAGACAAACGACGGCGCCCGGAAGGCAAATGAATTCTGACAGGGGGCCCCGGAATCAAGCTATCAACGAGATTGCGCGATCACTTGGCACCCCTCGTACACTCACTAGATACTGTGGCTAGTTGCTTCAGCATACGACTAAGATGTGGAATCGAGTCGGTCTGAAAATTGCCTATCACACCATTTTCCTTGCCACATGGAGCTCCTTCGCAATGGTAAAGTAGCTATCTGACAATTAACTAGCTAATCATACGAGTGACTTTCCCTACGTTAGCGCTTAAAGTGGGTTTGCCTCGTATCTTGCTAAGACTATCTGGCAGGTGGTATACGGAATGATGGTCAATCGCCTACTGTTCCTTGTCCAATGTGGTGTAACAACTGGGGTCCATAATCTAGCAGGAGCAGTCCTGCACCTAAAAGCGGAACGATCATCGGGTGATGCGGGCGGCTCGGCTAGCACCGCCGTGTAGGAAACAGAGATGTCAACAAGCAAGCCAAGCCGCAATCAAGCCTCTATCGCTTTTCTAGGTATGTGTCCCGTGACCAGTTTGAGCCGTCAAAGAAAGTATTATCAGCCTCATCTAAGGCCTCGCTAATTCGTGCGTCAATCGATTCGTCAGTGCGATCAAGCTCAATGTTGTTGTCAATAGACGGCGTGCCCAACGCGTTCGCAGGTAGATCCTCTTGTTTATCGCGCTCAACAGGTTGGTGGAGGCTTTGGTTCAATTGCTGGATCATATCAGCGCCAAGAGAACCTGGTATGACTCATAAGTAGGCGCGTCGATAGACGGTAGCGTTGGCTTAGCGTTAGGATTCGTAGAGTGCTGCGCGATTGAGCTGCAACCCTAGTTTAGCGCTAGCCGCTTATTACTGGCCTCACAGATAGCCTAGAACAAGCCTCCGCAACACTATATATCAATCCAATTTCAGTCAATCCAGCCAGTTTAAAAATTTCAAAGTGGACTGACTGATAGAAGGAGAATTCTAAACTGACACTGATCTGACTGCCTAGCAACCAGTCAGTCAGTCAGTTTCATCAGTTTGGATTGATTGCTAGCAACTCTGCCAAACAGCTTGCATTCTATCCAACATGCTAATCGTTCAATCATCACCCTTTGCCAACTTCATTTCTTCGCCAGCCTTCAGCCTCCCCCACCAGCGGTCCGCCAAGAAATCAATCAAGCCGAGAGCACTGTTAGTCTTCCTAATACTTGTCCCAATCACTGTCTAAAGCCCCCCAATCTTCGTAGTCGCCGGGACCTTCTTGGTCCCATACATCATCATCACCATCATCATGGAAGGATTCTAAATCATCGTCATACCCAAGCAAATCTCTTGCGATAGCCTCTTCCCGCTCCTCTTCCATCATCTCGAACATTTGGTCAATCGTAAGGATTCGCTCTTTACCGCCCGAGCCCCAAGGTCCTAACTTCTTCCCCTCAGACTGCGGCTCGTATTTAGGGGATCGTGCTTGAGTAACGCGATTTTCACTCTTTCGCCTTAACAAGCCACTCAGGCTTTATACGCGCTATATATATCTCACGTAAAGCTAGCAGATGTAGAACATCATTCTGACAGTACTCTATTATCTTGGGTTCTAACGGGCGGATGGAAAAAACTTCGGTGCACATGAGCTTCTTAATATCTTGCTTTGTGCTTAGCCAGCGGTTCGTCTTTATAAAGCCAAGTTTTAAATTATTCTTAACACACTTATCAAGGCTGCGAATATATGTCTTGTCGTCTAGTCTCGAGGCATTTTCGAGCAGTTAGAGGTTAATAATGCCACCAAGGCTCACTCCATAGAGAAACCACAAGGCGTTAGCATCGTTTTAAACGTCCTAGATGTATTTGCAAAAGTTGCGGTCTTCTAGGATAGACTGAAGAGTCTTGCCGTCCTCTACTGCTGTGCTAAAGGCTAGGTCACCCAGTGCGGAAACATCGATGAGTTGGGCTTGGTTTGATGAATGTACAAGGATAGTGATGATTGAGACGGTTCCATAGCGACTGAGATTCCATCCCTCGATATCGAGGTATAGCGCACTGGATTTGGATAATATAGAGAGAAATTTTCGGAGTTCAGAAACAGTTCGGATCAAGGTTGGCTCTAGACAGGTAGGCATTGTGATTACTGCTGCAGCTTGGTGATTCACTTGTAGGTTTTTCGTGTTGATATAATCGATAAAGATGTTTTTGTTTGTCGTAGCTTCACGATGAGATCGCGGAGGTCAGCCTGTTGAGTCTGAACTCCAGAATAAGATTGGGCGCGAGAAACGAACTAGATTTGTGTTCTTAGGTGCAATCAATCGACGGCTACCGGTAACGCAGTGATTAGTGCGAGCACGGGTAATGAACGCGCGTTCCCCAGATTAGAGTAACGCTGTCTGCAAGGATTGGTAGGCGAAAAGGATCCTGATAGTCACCAGGAATAAACGCCAATCAAATACCACTGTCCTTAAAGCCTACCTACCTTCACACCTCTAAAATGTCGTATGTTTCGTTTTGGTTGGTGCGTGTGAGATTCCCGAAAACATGTGGCATGCAATTCCATTCTGTGCTACCTTACCCCGCTAACAAGAGCCACTTAGCATCATCCACGTATTTCAAATGACAAGCAGAATAGCGTTTACACGATATATTTTTATTTTGGGTTTCAGCTGAAGCGCACTCGTAAGTTTGTGTGAATAGGCAGATCTTATAAGGTTAGCTCAAGGACATTTGATTGTAAGCAAAGACGAGCATTTGTGACTGGAAGAAGAGTCTACAGAAGATCTCCACAGCAGGCCGAGTACGCACTATTACAACGCCCCATGTAGCATTGAGAACTTCTCTTGCAGGTTCACTCAGTCTTCAATAGTACCTGTAATACCTGCGAGTTCCGTCGATCAAATCCACTGCGTTCTGTTGGCCTAGCAGCTCTATGTCAATCCTTGCCTGGTTCGCCCTCAGCTTTTCCCGCGCATTCGCAGCACAACGCTGCGTTGCTTGATCGATACGCTGCTGTAACTCAAGTGGTGTTCTAGCAGGGAATACATAGCGCGGCAAGGGCCCACGCTCCGGCCAAATGTTGTAGACGCGCAAGGCATTGTTGATTCCAGGTAGAACGTCGTCTGGGTCCGCTGCGTATTCGACTGACATAAAGTCTGTAAAACCAGCCAAGCTGAGTAGAGGCATGCCACCATATGGAAGCTGTTTCGCGGAAGGGTTGCGCACTACAACCTTGTGGTCGAACTGGAACCCCTCAATTGCGGCCTTGAGCTCAAAGTCTGCCATGTCTTCTTTTGAGTACATGCCACCGTGGGTGAGACTTCTCTTCCCTATGAGTTAAAACATGGTGCCATCCGTCAGTAATCGTCTACCTAGGATCTGCATGGTATTCGATGATTCCATATGAAGAGGATTGACTCACAAACATTGTCTGTGTCCTTAACGAGCGAGGCGTCCAAAAAGCTCGAAAAGGCCTCAGGAGTTATGTATCCTGTGCCCTTGGGATCAAGCTTGACAAAGAATTCCTTCATCAGCGCCTCAAAAGCCGGCGTCCCTTTTCCATTTGTGTAGAATAGATGTTCGGTCCAGCCTGATGGCGGAGGTGCCGGCTGCTGTGGCGGCGGTGGGAACCCAGGTGGAGCACCGTACATAGTGAGCTGATAGTAATAGTCCGCGAAATAAGGCTGGTTCTGTTTATGTCGTGCGACAAAGATGCATGTAATAAGAATCGACGCGAATCTTGTAGTTTGATGAGTGTGGACAGGCGGGGCAACGCAGCTACCAGTGTAGCTAACAAACAATGCTTTCAGGCCTTTCCTGTAAAGTGCATGGCAAGCGAGTGGCGCATTTCACTGACTTACTGCCGCGGTAACTTCTGCCTACTATGGTTCATAAAAACCCTAGCGAGCCAACAACTCCAAGGGCCGCAAATTAGTCTTTATTAATTGGGCAGTGCCAGCTTCGCAAAGAAAAGAGTTTGCTGAACAGTAGTTTTATTACGGTGTTGTTGTAGGGCTGCTGTCTACAACTCTACATCACGGCCCGACTCCATCTCAAGAAATGGCTAGTCAACGGGACACGTCTCTCCCATGTTCCACAGCTCTGACCCAGTCCCCAATAATCGCATTCATGCCTAGTAAGTTAGGAGACCATCACGCTACAAATGGCCGCATCCTGTAGATCGCATCACCAATGATTGCGCAGTCCCTGCCAAGCGAACGAAAAAGAGAAAGATGAGGAGAAGAGAGTAGTCGCTACCGCTGGGGGACTTCTCCACCATACGGAGTACCCTCCGCCGCTGGCGCCTAACACACGGCCCGCATTGCTGACAAAATGATTATCTAATCAAAAGCAGTTCTACTCTCACTCGTTTCCACTTTAGACATCCAATCATTCTATTTATGGGTCTGCACTAATTGGAAGAACTAAGTAGCCAAAGGCTAACCACCGGTGGTATCCCTCCGTGAAATCCGGCTAGATACGTTGGTATATGCTAGTAAATGATTGGACCGTAACGGCGCAGGTAAGACTGATCGGATTCAATTCGGTAGTAGTATCACTCAGAGGCATATAGGAGCGCATGGGATCTTCGAAGAGCCTTAAATTCTATAGAACAAAATACTAGCGCACCTATTGTTTATCCTACTCGGGTCCGGTCTGGTACCAATCCGGACCGAGCAGCTGCGGAGGGCCTGGCACAGCATACTATACAGTAACGTCGTTGCACTAAAGACATCTTACTAAGCGGGTGACATCATATTCCATCTGACATCTATATGTCTAGTTATCTAGACGCAAGTGAGATCTGCAGTAGCCTCGTCGAAAGTGCAGCGATCAGTGTGTTCGAATGAAAGCTGTGTTTATATTGTTAATCAAGATTCTCATGAATTCCTGCGTGTAGTTGAGACTTACGTTGATGAAGCCACCGTCACCCTCCGTGAAGAACTGGTTGGGAGCGGCAATATACATGCACTCGTAGTCGGTGTTGAGAAGTCCAAGCTTGAACTCAACAGAATTCTGTCCATCGATGTTGGCGGGGTCAGCGACCGAGAAGCCCTGGTTGTAGCAGGCGGCGGCTTGGAATCGGGCAGGATCGGGGTTTCTAGCCATCATCTCTTTGGTAGTCTGCTGAGTGAAGGCCTCGCGAGCGGAATCGAAGTTTGAGACGTCGCCAATGAACTTAGCGGCGGCACCAATGGCCTCGGTGACTACGGCACTGACAGCAGCGGTACCAGCCGCAAGGAGAATAGCAGTAGTGACTGGCTCACGCTTGCTGAGACTGTCGCCGCGCGCCTCGAGAGAGACAGTGGAGAGGTCGCTCCTTAAAGGGACAGCGGCACCGTTGACGACAGCAGAATAGCCGGCGACGACGGCGATGATGGTGGTGAAAGAAGGCATGTTGAAAAGTCACAGACTTGGAGTTGAAGAATCGAACTTGATATAGAATGGAAGGCGTTAAGAAGAAGAAGATGAAGGATAGAAGATGATATGAACGGAATGTACACGTCTCGACTTCGCCTTTTATACAATTCTAGCCCTTCATACTGGTATAGCTGCTATCGCTATTGCTTCCTTCCATATCATGTAGCCAAGCTGTCAGTCGGTCCGAGAACAAGGGTACCCATAGTAAACCCTGCACGAAACATCTCCAAAACCCTCCTCCAAGTGTATTCGCTTGGCAGAACATATATCTGAACCTTTGATTATGCATATTGCAGGATCGAGATACAAGCACGAGTCGCTTGCGAAGAAAAACATGCGACCTGTTAATGCTCGCTTCCATGGGGTATTACTCATGTCACCATAGCTTTTAGTCTTAGTCTAAATCAGAGAGTTGTAACAAAGTCTATGACGAGGTGACATTACCCCCAGCTGCCATCCTAATTTAGCGGCGTTTGTTATGGTGCTGTATAATAATTGTAGATCAGAGCCTTATTGTGCGCGTACGCCTTAGAATTCATAGACTTGATTGATGGATCAGGCCCTGACTCGAGCTTGATTTATAAATATTCCGTAGAGCTGATTTGTTGTTACAAATGGTTTCGGCTAGGTAGGCAACGGCCCGATTGAGCATAAAGTCTTGGCCAACATAGCTACAGATGTTGATAGAACGCTGTACTAAGATACATCACTGTGTTTGTTAAACAGGGCTTAGTATATACTTTTCTGCTCTTGGAGGGAGTCCAGCCCTTAGCAGGAGGCGAGATCATGTGATCATCGGCCCGTGATGATCCTTACCTTCAGATGTGGCTGAGGGTGGGCTTCCAACTTCGCACCACCTGTCTTGGGGAGAATTCTTGTTGTTAATTATAATAGATCGCTCGTGCTAGCTAGAGGTTTTCAAGCGTGGTCGAGGACCGAGCAGATTGATCTGCATCCTATATGATTCGAGGATACCATCTACCTTGAAAATCCGTCGCGTATCTGGACGAATGTTGCGTACCGATCCCTCGCCCACCTCCGCGTACGCTTGCCAAACATGGCCATAGGTAGACTCAGGCCCATAACCAGTAAACCTAGTATCCCAAGCACGATGAAGCAGTTCTCCATGCCAGAATCGATCCAGAAGCTAGCGATGAAAGTAAAAGCCATCGCAAGCGTGTTATTGATGACTGCGACGCCAACCATGCCTTCAAGAACCATATCACTGGGAGTATTAGCAGCGGTTTCTATAGTATGACAACAGTGAACCTACGGGAACGAGTCTGCGAGGTACGACAAACTCAAGTCACCAGCGCAACCATAGCCAAAACCGATGAAGCCCAGCCCAATGTATGGCACAGGCCAATTCCAACCTCGAGCGGTGCCGATGCCAAACAACCAAAGGCCGGTGGGAAAAATCAAGGTGCAAAGCACCATCAGATACAGCCGGTATTCAGCCTCCATAACACCTTTGTTGCGCTTGATCATCCATTGCATGAATGCATCGCTCCCGTATCCTCCATACGCGCAGCCAATGAGACTGCCAATCAGCGTGGGGATGTTCATATTACCAACCGCAACAGATCCGTAATTCCACGGGTTACCAGACCATGTATCCTCTTGTAGGGTGAGATAAAAGGTCAAGCAGGACTGTTGGAAGCCCCATTGCAGTCCGGCATACCACACAGCAGGGAAAGTGAAGACGCGCAAGGTGTGCCACAGACGATTGAGGTACTGCTTGAAACCTGTTCCGCGCAAGTTTGGTGCTGGGCTAATGACGCGGATGCGCTCCCAATATGACTTTTTCCGATCCCCAGAAGAGAGCGCCGTGTCAGGGGTGGACTCACACGCTGTCTTCTCACCGTTGGCACCATCTGCAACGCTTTTCCTAACAGGCTGTTCAGCGTCGAGGACGTCAGGGTCGTTGCTATTGGCGAGGTGACGATCGCGCGAGAATTGTGTCTCTTCCAAGCTAAAGTAGAAGACGATAAGGCTGCCGCCGCAAATGATAGCACCAACGTAGCCAATCCAGCGCCAACCAAGTCCATCTGATACGTAGGCACCGATTAGAGGGCCAAGATACGTGCCAATAGCCGTCGCAAATGTGTACATCCCAAGCACACTACCAGTCTGATGCTCAAACCAGATGTCAAGAAGTGACAGTTGCGCGGTAGCTTCGCCGACCGACTCGGCAGCTCCAACGAACAGTTGACTCCATACGACACCGGAAACACTGTCGATACGTGCATACCAGATAAGGCCGCCGATGTTGAGCACGAGCGAGGCAAGATAACCTAACCTCCGCCCATACAAATGTACAAGAGGAGAGCTCAAGAGAGCCCAGTAGCCAATGCCTATGAAAAGTACACCAGCACCAGTATTGAATACATCATAACTAATGCCATACTCTTCGTTCACACCGTCAGAGCCGGACCCGGCGTTGTTCGAGGTTGCTGCGGTTAAGCCAACCATGTACAGGACGAGGAGCGAGTGCCAGATTTTGCGCCATAAGGACCAGCGCAGTGGATCGTTGGGCGAGTTCGTGGGCTGAGGTACGAGGAGGATGTTGCCTGATTTCTGCAGCGACGAGTCTCCTGGCAGAGTGTAGCCGCTCTCGTAAAGCTGTCGCGTGCCAGGAATAATTTCTTCTTCACTACGCACATTGCTGTGGCTGCGCATCCTGTTAGCAGGCATGATAGATTAGAGATAATGTCCGCCTGACGCTTCCAGCGTCGCTGTTGTTAGCAGGGCAGCATGTCGCAGCAGATAATTGTATCAAAAAACATTCAAGCAGCAACAGGAGGAAGAGTCTTTTTCGTTATCGCGTTATCTCGGAAATAATGCAGCGGAGAACCTGACCTAACTCAAAACAGCAGGTGAGACGCGTGACTGCGCTACGAAATATAAATAGATATCACTAATACACATTAGGTTACTTTCTACTCCCTCGAACATGATGCGTAACTCACCATCTTCACTTTGGCCACAGCTCTTCCTACTGCTCAGCTTGCTAGTGAGGGCCAGGCTGCTAACAGGATATTGACCGACGCTATAACGGTATTAGTCGTGGCATCAAAAACGCTGAGAGCAACCTCTTCGCTACCGTCAGTTCGACAAGATCTTCCCCGGCGCTCAGACTTTTGGCCAACGTTAGATCTTCTACCACCACTGTAACTAGTGCCCTTGACGGTATTGAAGGCACATCGACCTCTGGTGCAGATAACCTTGGTGCTATGGTTGGTAGCGCTAAAGACTCGACCTTAGAGGGCGCTGTCAATGCCGTGTCACGGGTTTAGAAGATGAAACTACAACGGAACAGTAGTGGAAATAATCCTGAACGATTCGTTTGCCGCACGTAACTTTGCCTTTGTTAAGCTTTACTATTACTGCTTGTAAGATAAACTCTATTACCACTCCCTCGTGTATGTGCAGTATGCGATACCTCAAGTACTAGCTCCTTTCACTTGACCAGCTGTTGTACTCCACGCGCCAAGAGTGACCTGTTCAGTTGCGCGAATTTCTTGGTGATGAAGGGTCGAATTCATATCATTACATTGGTAGTGCGGAACGGCTGTGTAGCAACGTGTGACCCGAATCAAATCATGGAGCGCGCCCAACTACTCAATGTGGTAGCATGTGATTAGGCTGCTGGCATAATATTGGGATTTCCTTTCGGCGTAAATAGATATTTTTTTCATTCAATCAAGTACTAACGGCTATCTAAGTGCCGGTCGCTTCCTCAATCTTCATGAGCTCAATCACATATTATGCCACGATATGATATCAATGGCACGGAAATTGTAGAACACAAATCATCCATTGTAGCTATTCAGAGATAGGCCTATTTCAACCTACTTATTTCAGGTATTGACTACCATTTAGCAGTCCCACGGCTCCATCAGCTTATTCCCTGTAACGGTCTCGGCGAACTTTGGAATTGCTGACGAGTGGGCCCACGGTTTTAGAGTCAACTCTTCTCCAATTGTGTGTGCGAAGCAGCTAGACCAATTTTTGCGCGGATAAGCAGCAATCACCGACTCAATAGTCTGCTTTGCGATGAGCGTAGGATTTTTGCCCGCGTTGTCTATCACGTCAGCATATACTACCAAGTCACCTTGGGATGCAAGTGCAGGCTTTTAGACATACCAAACAAAGTAGAGAGCTGGATCAACTGCCCTATCGTAGTTATCGTACCAACATCGCCTAGGTCTTGATGCCGAATGATTGCTTCCGCTACACTCTCAGCTTGCTCCTTCGGGGCCCCATACTCTTTCAGTATCTCCAGTGCGATGTAACCACCATAGAACTCAAATGAGAGGAGAGATCCGTGTAGGTTTTCCTGGGTAGTACCAATGTCATGGAGAAGACACGTTAAGTAGTAAGTTTCAACGCTCGGTAGAAACGAAGGCAGGTGCTTCTGAGCGATGGCGACGCCTGATTATCGTGTTTAAATTTAGCGGATGTTCACTGCATTAGTCGGGTGTAACTGGCTCTAACCATAAAAGTACACTCGCATGGAGTGCTTGTAGACGTCTTCTGGTAGTTGCTCTTTCGCGTATTCGTGGATCTTCCTCGCGAGTTCACTGTGTGGGACCTTGATGTCGGTCACGTCATAGACCGCGGGGTCCCACGGACTAATGTCCTTGAGAAGAACAGACGTATCATGTGGCACTGATGTCCAACCATAAGTCTCGAGTGTCTTTGGAGAATGATCTGCAAGGTGAGACATGGCTAGGGGCGGGTTGACCAATTCTAGGACAAGGAAGAGATGTGTTGTGAAGACGTAGTATGCTCCGCGATGATGTTGCTTCCATGTCTACTCCGGCACTCCATCTTATTTATCTCAACTTACAAGCTGTATCGATAGAGATCTAGAACACCTATACCATAATCCATTGATGCGAATCGATTACCAGTGCTGCATGATTACGCTTTCTCAGCGGTTGGTTGGTGCTGTCGTCTATGTCTGCTAATTCGAACTGGATCACAGGGCGTGCGCAGGCTGGCTAGACGATCGGCGGCGCAGCATTCCGCGTACTGGTATTGGCTAGTTATCTTTCAGCTCTTACCTGATCGCGGCGAAAGGCGCGTTGACGGCATTTGTCACAGTTAGCGGCGAACACTAGACCATCACACAACTAGCAAGCTCAGTCGCTTGGATGAGAATTATGTGGGGTATGCATACCAGCATTTCCATACGTCGCTGAATATCTACGCCCTTCAATCTGACTAGGAAGTGTTCAACCCGCAGACTTTGGGTCTGACAGAGTGGGGTAGGTATTTTCCCTGTTTCCGGCGAAAGGCGTGCTGCTTACCAAGCGGGGGTATTTCAGCATTGTTTTCACGCCTGGACGGCGCATTACTCATTCAAGTCTCTTATCATTGGTACAATATCTATTCTGCACATGACAGCGAGTAATCATTTCTGGTTGCTGTCTCTGCTTACTACTACTTGTTGTCGCTTGCTGCATCTCGTGTTCTTCAGCGCCTACACGCGAGCTTATACAACTATGCCACCTGTGATCAAGGAATTCTTGTTCAACCTGCCACACGCTGCATCACGATGTATTTATGAACACTGTGCTACCTAATGGACATCTGCCAAGTTGCAGGTTTACTGTCGAACATACTATGCGCCTAGATCCAACAAGTGATGGCGCGGGCTTTAGAACTTGATTACTGCTGCTCAACGCAAACTGGAAAGCCCGAAGAACGCTGGAGCTGCAACTAATGGCATAGCAAGAGCATGAGGTTGCTTCAGACTTGATGCAAGCTCAGATCCTGCACCATTAGATAACTTAAGGCTAAAAGACGCCCAGAAGCTCTACGTGAAAGGAACTGGAAGCTAACCAATGAACGCGACCAATGCGTTGTATCGAGTCTTCCTACTAGATGATACTGAGGTGCTAGTAGGCTCTGACTATGAGTTTGGCCTGATTCAGGTTTAGTGGCAGAATATGACGCTGCTGCCATTGTACTTAAAGATTGAAAATATGGCCCCCAGCGTTATTTTGGGTGAATGAAGATATCTGTAGAGTGCTTTGTGCATCTTTGGCTTGAGGTAGAGATGAAAGATTTCGAGGACATTGTCGACTAGACAGCCCATGGCCCTCGAGCGCTGTGTAATCTCTTGTAGTGGTGTGATGATGGAGAATATGTAGCTACATGTATCTTCGAAGTAGGAAAGGGAGATAAAGCACATTTAGTAAACCTGAGCTAGCCTTTGTTGTGATTGCTTATTGCAAGTACTCAACTGGGTATCACATGTCACTCATTGAGAAATCCATACAATATTAGATCCATGACAACATCACACAACAGTCCAGTTTAGCGAAGCAGTGAAAGAGTCATTCTATAGTGGTATTGGGGTATACTTCTAGTATGGCGTTAGCACGTCTCGTCAGCACTCTACAGGTTTCTGGGACGTCCCGCGCAGTAGCCATATGATTCCTTCTTGCCATCTGAGACCATTCTCAATATGCAAAGCCTTCAATGCAGTTTCAAAACTGCTAAGGTACTCAAGTATCTGCTAATCTTCTGCGAACGAAAATTAATCACCCCTGCTAAAAGAGCGGTGCATTTTACAACCAGGGTTTTCCAGGTACTCTTGCAAAGCTTCGTAGTATTCTTCGGCTTTAGGTTCTTTATTGGGATTGTTTTGTACATGTCGGGCACGCAGGAGACGAAAGAGACGCTTTGTGCCTTGATCATGTTATCCATACTTCTTTGCTACAGTCTGCATTTCGACCGTCAGACTAGTAGCAGCATCAAGTAGTTATGCAGGTGGCTGTCGTAATGCTAAATGTCCGTCCGTAGAAAGCTGATGTGACATGATGGTATCCTCGCAGCTGACGGATCTTGCTTTTCCAATGGCGTTACGGGCTTACATCTAGTTCCTCTGAATAATACAAGCAATTCTAACAACAACGTGGACTGATGTCGGATCTCGCTCCCACTAAGATCATTAGCCGGAAGTACATAGCCACAGTCACCAACTTTAGACTAGCGCGTGTATTCATTACCTGTTTGTTCCATGTCGCAAACACAACATGGCAACAATTGCGATCCATGCTAAGACTGGTTTTGCAGGACGTTCAGGCGGAAAAGGCTACTAGTTAGGCAGGCAGAAACTACTTGGGCAGGCCGAAGTCGCACTTATGCAGCATGCGCGCTTATAGCTGGCCAGTATTAATATGTTAACTCTGCTTGGTATTATGCGCATCCCCAGCTTTTCCTGTTGGTAAGTGGGGCTTCACACAGGGGGATGACTAGGGTTCTTATCACAATGGTACCGCGCTGGGTGCTTAAGCCGCATCCAAGACCAGCCCCACCCGGCCGCCACGCTTTCAATGGTGAAGCAAGGCTGGAAATGGCTTTTTCCGGCCGAACATCCCGGGGTAAACCTACCTCTCGGGTCGTTCCGATATTTTAACATAGTGGTTTAATTGCACATACGAGCAAGAGTGGACCACTACACACCAAAAGTTGGCAGATCGTCTTGTCTTGATCAGTAACGCTCCCGCCTTTCTCAACATCGATTCAGGAAATTAGTAATGCAGATCCACTGGGAAAACGTATGTAAAAACCAAGGCAATCATCTGAATTCATTTTGCTTTCTCATCACTGCTGTGTTGTCCATCAATCCAAGCTTCAAGGAAGACTCGTTTACTTGTTAACGGTACCTACCATCAACATGAAGGCCTTCTTCGTTACTCTTCTGGCGCTGCCTGTTGCTCTTGCTTCACCTGTTGCAAGGTAAGAAATACTGCTTAGGCTCAATTAGCTCCTATGGAAACCTGCTGACCAAGGCAAAACAGTGCATTCCCTATGCAGAGCATCGAATGTACCTGCATGAATGCTGCGGGTGCAACTAGGGCTTCTGGGCTCTGCCAGCTTATGAGGGGCTCACTTCGTGGCCCAGGCGAGTGGGTGAGTCCGATTTCCTGTTCAGCTCAAATCATCTTCATTCTGTCTCTCGCTTTGCCCTGCTACCTCCATATTTGTAGTACTTGTTCTAACAAAAAACCCTTTTCTAGTGCTATCGTGGTACTTCAACCACCCCCTCTATGGATACCGTGTTCAACAACGAGAAGTGTGTCCAACAGTGGGGTTCCGAATGGAACAAAGGTGTTTGCAGGTCTATTCAGCTTTGTCAGGGTGCTGCTGGCCCTGACTATTATACCATTTGCTGAGGGAAACGAACTAGCTCAGGCTTCACGGCATATGCTATAGGGTGGGAGGTTTTACATAGCTTTTCTACACGACCAACACTTTAATTCATAGGTATCCTTAGATACCGTGTTCTTTTCGCAACTCTCAGTTATCAAAATGGTTTCATTGTGAGGTATATGATCCATGCGGATGGTGGTAAGCGCAGAGATATATCATTTATTTATCATGATTGACCTGAAGAAGAAGCTCCTAGACAGATACATCTTACGTATCAAGGGAAGTCTAAGGGGTGGATTTACTTCATAGCATATGCAAAACACTTGTCACATAAAATCCAAACTTGAAGAGAATACAAGTTTGTCTTGAGTGGAAGCGATGTGGTAGGGTCAGGTAGTTTTGGATTGCCATGTAATATTGACAACGCTGAACATGTCAATCTCTTAGGAGCTATCAACCCCATATCTTGATATAACCAGGAAGTTAACTTTACTACACCAATTCGTCGAATCTTCCGTAAGATTGCACTGAGACATGAGCGCAACTCATGTTTATCCCTGGTTTTCGCCAACCAAGAGTTGAAATGTAGATCTCATTCTAACAGCAGAATTCAGGCTGAGTATTAGTACCTCCCCTAGGGCAAGCAGCATTAGGGCAAGCAGATTTGCATCGTGTGTACTATCAAACAAAAGAACGTTAGCCCAATTCTTGTAACAGAACATGATACTTGAATCTGCTTACCGCAGTGTAGCAGGCCCGCTTCTCAAGTCCTTCAGGCTGCGCCTCAGGAACGGCGATGGCGGATGCTGTGGTGATAGCAACGAGGAAAATGGCGAGGTACTTCATCGTGACTATGACTTTCGAATGTTGTGTAGTGCTAAAATGGATGGAATGAGATGAGACTGGTTTGCGAGTGAGTACCAAACTGCGTTTTATAGCCAGGAGCTTGAAATTCATATTTATGCTTTCTAGATGATTAATCCTTAAAGAGGCATAAAAGTCATGTCATACTACCCTGGTCGATATTCATCATGGTCTTGAGATGTAGTGACGAAACGGACTTCCCGGTTGAACGGAAAGACTTCAGCGAGATAAAGTTAGTTTTGAGTCCTTACATCATGATTCATACTCGATCAGTGTGAAGAGATTATACTATTGGTGAGAACCTTGTTCTTTGGAAGTTTTCAATTCTTTTTCTGAAACAGGTGCTAGCATCATCATAGTTCAAATATCGAGTCTCCATCACGGCTTCAGTCGATCAGTATTGGTTCAAGAGCTGATTCTTGATAAAATAGCTACAAATGCGGGACTAAATGGTGCGCTTAACCACCATGGTACTCTTATCATTATGATCTAACACACTCAGCTATCTTATGCTTGTGATTGTGTATGACTTTGAGGTCGTGGAACCGACCACACCCTGGAAACGTCATCTTAGTAAGATGGATAAAAAACATTCCCAGGAGTACCTGACCGCGCTGCAATGATTTGACCATGTGAGCTGATGTACACGTCACACCGCTCTTAATCCTCCCGTTACTGAGTTTTTGTAGTCTCGGACCGAACATGATCGACCTGATAATGCTACCCGCCATTATGGATCCGATTGGTGTCGTGTATCTAACCTATCGGGCAATCAGGTTTAGAGCTCTGCTACTACTATACTCCCACCTGTGATAGCCGCTGACGGTAAAATTCCAAGCTGCCTATTGTACCATTTATCAACTCTACGCCATCTCCTCCTTATACTGCATTTCAATCTAGTTGGCCACTATGGGTATTACGTTATATCCAGAAAGTACTTTGTATGACTCTAGCGCTTAGAAGGACATCAAACGCTAGATACATTTACGAAACTCTTAGTCCCTAATTAGACTAGCTACATAAAAAATTGCATGAACTTCTACAAACTTTGACTACCACCGAAACCTAGAAAACGTCATATTGGTGCAAGAGATTTTAGTAATGCATAATAGGACTCAGAAGAGGTAGTACACTAGCATCACTTAAGGGAGATCCATCAATCTTCTCTTTAGGGTTTAACAAGATCGATGGGATCGCACGAGCTTACAGAATCAACCGGGCTTTTAGCAGCACATGTATGACCTTCAATAGGTCAAGTATCGCACACGATGTACATTGTTTTTTTACAATATGCGGGGATACTTCCTAGACTCTATTGTTTTGAAGCAGATTAAGCTTTTCCATGGATATTCTGATCCCGATGCTGCTGACAATGAGGTTACATGTTGTTCACTTGTATCTGCGCTATTTCACCCGATCGTCTAAACGGGCCTTTAATAAGTTAGTGGGTAGAGCTATGACGAGACGGGGCGGCACGTATGAGTGAGCCGCGGATGCTGGCGGCTTTGAGAGATGCCTATGATTACTGCTGTAGTAGAAACCATATTAAACCAGTAGTTTTGTTAGCGTGCCTAAGGGAAGCGTGCCATTGTTAGTATAAGATATCATTTCTCAAATATTAGGTCACCTTATAGCAGTACAGTATTTGCCCCTATCATTTCATTTAACGTAGTTCACAAGCGAGCTGATCACCCAAGCGAGCTGATCACGCCCCACCAGCGCGTCAACGTCGACACGTTATCACAGTCTTTTATCACAGTCAATTAACTATCACAATATACCAAATTAATTATTAGAATCGCTACTATCACTTGCACTATCTATCTCAACCGCGCAGGTACGAGCGTTGTGTCCAGTCTGCTTGCAACGCCCGCACCGCCTCTCTCCTCGCACCCTCTTCGACGCACTCTCACCATTACCACGACTGCTACCCGCCTGTTCAGCTAATACTTCTTGTACCTCGCCTACAGTGAGAGTCTCTTCTGTCCGTACGTATCGCCGCTTACGGCTCTTACGCTTATTTGATTCGTCTAGAGCTGCTCGAAGAGTACTCATTTCCTCCATCATAAGCGTCATTTTATGTGCCATTTGCTGAGCCCCCTTACTCAACTGCGCAATCTGCTCAGTAAGTGAATTGGCAGAAGACCCACGGCGCTTTCTCACGCTTTGTTGAATAAGACCAATTTGAGCCTCGACTTCGCGCGCGTTGCGTGGTGTCTGCGCCTCCTAGGCGGCTACCCGTCGCGGTGATTGATGTGGTGTCTGCACTACCACATCAAGCTTTGATAGCACAGCCTGTGGGTCATGTGGGACTAGACCAGCGCCTCTGAAGCCAGCTTGGATATTCTCCTTCGTGATAGACTGCTTAAAAGCAGCCTTAAAGGCTGGTAGGAAGGTCTCCTTACTGATATAGCTGGTGCGGTTGCGTGCCAAGCCTGAAACGGCGTCGCCATACTTGCGCTTCAACGGCGAGAAGCAGGCGACATCAAGGGGCTGCAATAGGTGAGACGAGTGCGCAGGCATGCAGAGAAGAATAATATTCTTCTCCTTGCAAAGATCCTGAAAATCGATCGAGCAGTGGCTCTCATGGCCGTCGATAATGAGTAGTCGATATCTACCTACAGTCTGCCTCTTTGTATGGGTATCAAAGTGCTCTAACCAGGCAAGAGCAAGCTGATTATTCGTCCAGCCATTAGGACTGACTTCAAGGACCCAGTCAGTAGGCAGATCTTTGAACCAGACGTCGATAAGCACCTTGCCCGCAAAGATAACGAAGGGTGGTAGCTGGCGACCTGACGCGCCTACGCCTTGGATCACAGTAACCCACTCACGGTCGCCTGGCTGTATCCGCTTCTTTTTGCCATAACCTTCTGATGCTGTGATAACTAACTGTGATAAAATCTTGCCCATCATAAAGCCAGTCTCGTCAAAGTTGTAGATATCGTCGTCCACAATACCCCACTTCTGCTTTGTCGCCTGGACTAAGTCGAACCAGCGCTGGATAGCCGCTGGGTCCTCGCAGGTAGCTCGCTGGTGATCGTAGGGACGGCTCCAGCGCGTGCAGAGCTCAGGAGTCCTCTTAACAAAGTTATTAATCTAGTTCTTGCCAACAGGGTTACTCCCACGCTCATGTAATAGTTTATTAGCCATTGCTCGAACGTCAGGCTTTGTAGGCGCAAATCCTCGCGCAGACTCCTCAAGAATACGCCTAACTATAGCCTCCTCTTCTAGTCTGTGCAGGCGCTTTGAATTCGCTTCGCAGTCGCGTCGTGGGCGTATTCCAGCACGTCGGGTAGATAGAGTACTTTGAGGCACGTTATAGATAGAGGCAGCACGTCTTTGGCTCTGAACACGTTGCGATTGGACATCAAAAAGAGCAAGTTGAAGATCTGATTTAGGATAAGTTAATTGATAATCGCGTTGTTGAGACATAACGCGTTGTAGTGTCGACGTTGACGCGCTGGTGGGGCGTGATCAGCTCGCTTGGGTGATCAGCTCGCTTGTGAACTACGTTAATTCCAATCGTCGAATATCAATTGGGTAAGAGTTATCCTAGGGCTAAGTGTGTATCTAAAGATGGACTTTGTCTCTCACGTAATAAAGCGTTTCATCTGTGATATTGAACTGGGGACATAGCATCCGAGAGATCTTCCGCTGACTAGGGGTGGTCGGGTTAATGTTCCGCGACGGTCCGATCTCCCCTCCTGGCTGTATACACCCGATTATCCGGAGAGCGTTCTCAAAGAGGTCAGTTGTCTCGAATCTGTGCGTTGCGCCGAGACCATCAGGAGCTTGTCGCCATGTTTGTTACGTCCATTCATTTATCGTATCAAGTACGTTTCCAGCTGCACATTAAATCCAACTTATTGCTGCTTTGTGTCATGTGAGCTCATTGTTTACCAATCTTCTCTTCCTGGATCACAAATCCTTATTTGGTAGTGAGCTTCGGCATTCTCCCACGTACATTGGCAATGATTGGCGTTCTTGGAGAGGTGTGATTTACATCTAATTTCGAGGAGTTTGCTACAGATTAACTAGTCAAGCAGAGATGCGATTCAAAGAACTGGCGTTGGAGCAGAGAACGATCAGTCGTTGCAACATGCGCATCGATGATTCGCCGTAGCCAATTCCTTGGCGACTCTCAAGAGTACGTTCAAGCTCGAACGAAGTCGTTGCGCCTTCTTCACCGCTGTTGGATCTTACTGCTCCCCAACACACTTAGGGCACCTTGAGTTCATGAGCTCAGACTGTCTTCAAGAGATTATCTCTTTATACAGCTGAGTTATGTGCAGTCCCGAAGTCAAAGCTTGGGTCATTTTGCGTAAAGCCTCGTTCGCACCAAGGTAGTTTCCAACTCTCGCTGAAGGCTTCGCGCAAGGGCCGGGTGAATCGCAAGATTGTAGGCTTTCAGGAAGGTAAACAGGAAAAGGTTGCTATGGATTTTACGAATGATTTTGCAGAAAAAGCGTCGACCGTACATCAACGCGGGAACAGGAGAAGCTTGTGATTTTTCAGAACGATCCAATCGCTGTGGATGATATTCTCGATCTGTTTGGCGTTCTTTTCCTGTTAGCAGCAGTTTCAGCAGATCCAAATCGCTTTTGCGGGTCAGGGAACGCCTAATGACGTCAGTAGGTTGTCAACGAAACCCTGCATTACCTACAACGTGAATGACCGCACCTGCAGGTACTGCACCCAAGTACACCCACCACCATATTTTTTCTTCTTTACGAGTCTCGACATTCGAAACTTCTGCTTTACGATACCACGAATATGGATTCGCGCGCACAGCGCGAGCCGTCAGCTGTTCCAAAACGAAAACCAGTCGCCCCACTGGCAGACCCTGTACCAACTTCGACGCGCGGGCGCGAGCTCACGAGCAGACTCATACCCGATTCTTTCCTCGTTCTCATTGTTCTCGCTGCCCTCGTTCTCTCATGGCCGTTGCGATGGGTCATTTCAGGAGCGCCTGTCTTAGTGTACGCCATCCTGCTTGGCGAGGCGTATGGACATCGAATCCTTCCATTTGTTCCTGTTTGGACTATTTTTGCTACTGTGAACCTCGTCTACGCAGTTTGCGCGACTTCCTGGCTCCTCTATTGGATGTTCTTGGCCTGTTGCTGGCCAACTCTTCTTGTTATTTGTCTTTACCAGTTTGGAGCCGCTGCCGCCCTTGTACGCCGCAGTCTGCGCAAGACATTTCTGCGTGATCTACACTTCATCAACGACCAAATTGCCTTCTTCGACCTACCAGCTCTTGAAATCGATACTGAGGTCAAAGGGCTCTTTGTTATTCGTGGAGTTACGCTCTCACTTTCAACAATGACACTGGTCGCGCATGGCGTTGAGGTTGGGATCAAGCTCTCGGATGACATTGAATTAGGCATACAAGTCGACAAAGTCATTGTACCCTTGTTCCGACAGATTACGGTTGATGACGTGTATGCAAATGTCAAGGGCGGAGACTGGGAAGTTACTTTTGGCGACGTCGCATATGGCGTTCCGGAGCCGGACGACGACGACTCGATGGTTGTAACTAACACAGCCATACTTAGAGCGGTAACGGAAAAGGGCGGGAAAGGTGGTCGACCAACTAATATGGTGGAAAGCTTCACAGCTGGAAATGTTCCAGCGGAGGCCCAAGACACTGCTTCAGCCTTTTCCTCTGTTAAGAAAGTGGCACCAGATGAAGAGCAGGCACATACCAAATATAGAGAGTTGATACGCCATATCGACGAAACAAGTTCGATCACGATTGCCAAAAAACACTTAACCGAGACTTCAAGGGCAAGAAAAGACAGCAAAGCAGATGAAGAGAACGAAAAAGACGAACAGAAACAGGGCAAGAAAGGAAGAGAAGAGCCAGGAGTCCGTCTGGACATTGCAAATATGGATGATTTTCGCGCTGCCATCTGCGCTGAAATTCATAGCCAACCTTCTATACCTCATCCACCCTCGAAATCTATCAGGCTCTCTACACTTCGTAAGACATCCTATCCGAATCTAAAAAGGTTCCTGCATCGACTGCCATTCCTATACCGGTTGATGCTAAGCCCGATCTGCTATTTCCACCCGGTAAAATTCAAGTCAGTCACAGCGGCTGGTTCAGGGAAATGGTTCACCGTGCTGATGAAGAAATATTTCTTCAAGCATTATTCGGCCCAAGATGCAGAGATTCGTAAGCTTGAGGCTCGGATATCTGCCTGGTGCGCGGATGCTAATTTCGCTGTCGAACTTGGTCCAATCCTAAGCGAAGCACAGTTCCCCATCAACACGAACTACGACATCCAAACAAAGTTCAAAATATCAGATGTGATGGCTTACAGAGTCCTTCCCGATGCCGTTGAACTCAAACAGGTTGTCCGATTGGGTGGTGCAAACGCTATTCTTACTATACCTATGTTTCTCTTTCCACACCATGAGCATATCTTTCCGGAGAAAGCGAGCGATTTCGAGATCCTCGAGATGGAATCGGCTGTGAATGAGATCGAGCCAACACCCAAACAGGCACAAGCTCGGAAGGAGCTCAAGAGGTTGAAAAGAGACGAGGCGGCTATGCATGTCAATGCACATGTGCATTTGCCAGCCCAGTTCCACCAAGATCTACTCAACTTTGTCGCCGCAATCGTCAAAGCGACAAAAGTCATCGAGTCGGATAAAGACTTTGAGGAGGCCAAAGTTTTACGCGAGCTCAAGCGAGTTAGCACGAACCTTTCCGACAGCGAAGCTAGCAGTGTAGCATCTTTGAATACCAACAATACCGATGCGTCGCAAGCTACACTGAATGGCAACGAAGACAAGAGCTTTAAAGCTTTTCTCAAAAAGGTGGATAGTGGTTTCAAAGAAGCTTCAAACAAGACTATGGTCGGCATGCGCAAAGCGGGCCAGAACACGGTGCACGCCATGGCAAACGATCGCTGGATTGCACGACTTGTAGGCAAGGTGACCAGAAAGATGGAAAAAGTGCAGGGAGAGCTGGGATACAGTGTCGATGTTCCCATACCTTTGGCTAAGTACCGCGTTCGCCACGAGTTTGAACAAAAGCTTCTGCCATAGTAATGCTGTCACACGTTTCTAGGCTGATTGCAGGCTGTATGATACCCCTTCAGTTCATTTCAATCTATATTGCATAATCGAAGTAGACTGCATTTTCAACTCTCATACCGCCATTCACCATAATGCGCGTTATTCGATCTGATCCTATGAAATGACAAGATTGCTGTTACAAATAGCACAATCGCAACACTTATCAACTCCTCGAGTCTTACATGCGACCAAGATATTCTTACATGAAAGAACGCATTCTTAACTAGGAAATACAGCAAACGGACTTCATGGGAAACCTTCCGCAACGTTGAAAGTATCGCTTCAAGGTGCCTCAGCTATCTGATTAGGTATTGTTTGAGCGTACCAGGTGCGCGATGTAGATTGGCTTATGTGAGATCTCTCTCCCGCTTAACTGACTATGTGAAGTATTCTTTGTCTCCGCAGATACTATAAAATGCTCAAGAGCTCCTGTCGTAAATTGGGTGCCAAACAAACTTACAAAGACACAAAGCACCGGTCAACACATAAGCATCTTTGCGTTTGAACATGTTTCAGAGATGAAGTTTATTCTCCTCATCCCCGTGTTCCTTGGTATAGCCATGGCTAGGCCCGTAGCTCAAGGCGACGCACTGGAACAGGTTTGACGTCACTTCAAATATCACAGGCCCAGACTGACTGTTGTCTACAGCGTCAAGTCATGTGGTGCTGCAATGATGCGGTACTAATATGAGTGCATAACACGAAGTCTCAAACATAGAGATTTATTTCTAGCTTCTGTGCTAATATTGGCCACTTGCTTCAGTATGATGGAATTGGTTACTATTGTTATGTGTATTAAGAAAAAGGCAAGGGGGTGGGATTAAGCTGGGCGCGGCCGTTTGAGGCTTATCGCTGCTTTTCTCATAAAAGCAATTCACCGCACACCAACTTCATGTGTTTGCTTTTGTAAACTCCTCACGCAACTGCATAACATATGCCACGGTTGACCAGTCCTGTTCAACATCTCCTGCACCATGACGGCACCTTTGCACAATATTACAGCCGACTTCGTAATTGCATCACATGCTTGTTTTCATTGAGCCAGTGCCACTGGATCCTTCATATTACGCTAGCTGAATAAAGAGGGGTGCAGCAATCTTTCCTGATAAGGGATTTCGGGATGCATGCAGGATTTCACGAGCATTTCTTACCCACAAATGGAGACATCCGACGCATGCTTAGCGAAGGGTGTGCTTCCTCAGGCCTCCTGAAGTCGTGTCAAAGAGGGAAATACTTTGTACATCTCCTCTGGGCAAGCAACATGATGCAAGTTATCTTAACCATCGAGATCTGTTCATCAATTTATATTGTGACTTATTGTCACATCATCGTACAACGGGTATATCTTGAATTCCCTTGAGGAGTGAATAGGCACCTTGTTCCCACACGATATTACTAGCAATTATTTTCAATCTCACCTTTGACTACTGTATCATAAGTCAACCCTTCATTTTGAGCTCAATTAAATATCATATATCGGGATTCTGAAATCCACGGTTGATACTCCAGGAAGCCTTCATGCCGTTCATCATGTTCTTCAAGGAAATCGAGAATATCCTGGTGCTTTTGAGACGTGCGGGAAAGCCTCTGAAAGTAGTTTGGCTTTTTGGGAAAGCCGATATTCCTGCCGTCATTCTACCTACAGTATGATTTCACATTCGATATTGAGTATTGGCGTTAACTGGACTACAGCTTATGACAGCAATTGCTCTTTCGGGAATACCAAGTTTTCCCACATTGCTTAAAGGAATGCTTTGGAACCATTTGCATCTCATGGCCTTCCAAGTATGAACAAAAACACTGTTCGATGATGAGTTCACAGTAACGCTAACGCATATAAAGGTTAAAAACCAGGTGGGCTTTAGGGGACTGAGTGTTGTTTGATGGTCGATGCTAACGTGATAAGATTCTCGGAGTTGAAGAAGACCGCATTTCGAAACCGCATCGACCACTCGTCTCTGGTTACATAACCTTAGAGGGCGCACATACGCTGTATTACTGTGTTCTTATATGCATATGGCTTATGGCAATCAATTGCAATACGGTCCTGTGCACAGCCCTGTATACCTTGGCAATCACGGTTTACAATGAGGGAAGGATAGTTACTGTTCCCGGCTTGAAGAGTGTGTTTGGAGCTTTTGGTATCATGTGCTACTGCTGGGGGACTACAGTCACGTTTGGTAAGACTATGTGGTGTGCAGATGTCTTCGCAGAATCTATGCTGAGTCACGACAGATGGTGGCAAACATTTGGAAGGCAAGAAGGCGATGGCTGTTCTCATTTTTGGCTGCATATTCTCAACCACTGTAGGTCTTTCCGGTCCCGTCAGGTGGACGCTAAATTGAATCTGTCGGTGATAGGGGCATGCTCAGGACTTTCGCGATCGATCAGCCGATGCTGTCATGGGTAGAACGACGATTCCAATGTTGCTCTCTCCACTGTGGGCTAGGTGGTCGCTTGCAGGATTGATTGCAGCGTGGACAGTAGGCCTCATTGGTTTGTGGCAGCCACCCCTCATTGTGGCCGTCGCCTATACAATCCTCGCTCTACGGACCATGGGCGGTTATGTCTCAAGCTACGATGAGAAAGATGACTACATTTCATACATCTATTATGGGGTAACATGTTCCTTTTGCAGCTAGTACCAAAGTGAGTTGCTAACAAATGCCAACAGTTCTGGCTACTAGGAAGCAACCTTCTTCCTATGTTTTCCCGAATGAGAGGGGAGTTTTACTAGAACTTGACACATGATCGAATCTTGCTAGACGATGAAGCATTGATGGAAGCTGTACCTAGTGTAAAGAAGAACCTGACCAGCATGAGATTGGATATCTACAATAGATCGTGAGCTCTCTCAGCTCGATAGCTAGAAACACACTGCCGGGACGTCCCTGCACGATCAGCAATACATAAAATGCTAAGAAAACATGCGATGAGAATGTGTAGGGTTTAGAGACTAGAAGCTGTCGTGATAGAGTTTTTCCCTAGTCATGGTCAAGAGCGGAGGGGGTCCGAGCGCTCTGCAGACGATGACCGCATCGATGGCTCACATGGTAGACTTTGACCGCTGCAATCCATACTCTCCACAGTAACACCCATTGCATGTCCCCGCCATGGAATCCAGCTTGTCGAGATCGATTCGCGCCCTATCACAATGTTCAATGCGACCATGGTCACGTCAAACAATCAAGGCACGATGCCAGCCCATAGCCTTGACGCTCCCATGTCAAGCACGATGGTTGCACTCCACGCGTCCTGCCCTTCTTCAGTCCCGACCCCCCAAGACACGCGATAGAGGACCCAAAAGCAACGAGGACACACAAACCGATTTCAGTGCCCTAGATGTCCTACGCAACACAGCAGCGCCTGCGACCTCAATCGACGCATGTACCAGCGACGGCTTCGCACTCAACAATCAAATGCGCATCAGCGGCTGCGGGATTCTACTCGTTGGCGGCGAAGCGTATCGTTGGCGGCCGTGGCTGCAAGAGCAAAGCGCACAAGGTACAACAGCTGAGGGAGGCGCAGGCAAGAATGCGATGATGGGAAAGCTGCTGAATGCCAAAGGACAGTGGGAGGTGCCAGAGGAGGCCTGGGGTGTGTTGGAGCTGGTCTATCCCAAGCCTGGTATGCGGCAATTTCGTCTTTGACGTCTTTCCACGCATGAATTCAGCTAAAATTGATTGAATAGACCTTCTCATCATCGGGACTGGCCCAAATACTACGCCCATTGCACCCACGGTGCGCAAATACCTGAACGATCTGGGCATTCGGCTCGAGATACAAGACACAAGAAATGCTGCAGCGCAATTCAATTTGCTTGCGACGGAGCGTGGAGTCGGGCAGGTTGCGGCAGCATTGATTCCGATCGGTTGGAGGGAAAGGCGTTAAGAATGAGACTATACAAAGAGCTGCACGGTCCCTCGAGAGTACAGGAACAGATATTGAATGGATGCGACTGGTAGTGGCAATGAATATACGAGTGAGTGGACACATCTCGTTTGCATATCCGAGTCATGCTTAATCCATCACTGTTGTCACGCACCGGTAGCCATTTCTCACCAGTTGCAGCTACAGTCGACGCAAGCCCTTTGACCTTTTCTTGACTCCTCCAGCTGCATACCTCTCTCTTGCGCTACGGTTGTCTAGCTTGACCTGTCTTCCTCCTGGTAACGAACTCGTGGGCGGTCAATCAGCACGCCATCGACCTGGTTACAAGGCACTACTATCATTCTTTTCTCGGCACTGTCTTCTCGTCCATCGATTTCAAAATAGTGAAGGCGCATGAGGCTCAACCGAGTCTTCCGTATGGTTACAGCTGTGTTCGCCCCTCTTCTTTGCCTAGCTGTCCGAACCTTCCAGAACATGTTCGACACCGGCACGAAGCGGGGTTCTACCAGTAGTACACGTCCTGAAGCTGGAGACAAGGAAGCCCCCTCGACACGACCCCGTTACTTAAGCAAGACGTCTCTAGCGCGCATCGAGTTCGCCCTAACGTCGAGGTCCTTACCATTCCGCATTCGCTCGCCTTACCCGATCTTCATAGTCCAATGCTTCCGCTCGCGCACAATGTCGGCTCCAGTTCCTCCGTCGTTCAGTCATTCCAGCCCAACAGCCTTTCCCTCAATTCTTCTCCGGCTCGCATGCGGTTTGTAGGATCGGATGCTAGTTTGTATAACATGGATACATCCAATACCAACAGGCTGTCATTGGTTGCTATACTTTCGCCTGTCCGCGAAGATTTGCAAAAACTTAAAACGTTGACGCCAGAAAGTCTGCCGCCCTATAGCTCACGATTGCGAACCAAGAGCCCTGCGCAGATTCTCAAGCGCAAACTATTACCAATTGGCCAAGCCATTGTCGCATATCTCGATCTCGTTCCGCAACAAAAGCAAGGAGCCCTAGAGCTGCAGCTATGCCGTTTTATCGCGTCAGAGTACTGGCCATTACCTGTGGACGACTCTACTCATCTGAAGATTCAAGAAATGTACCGGAACGCGCTTTTCAAGCATGATCAGTGTAGCACAAACAATGCACTTCCGGACCGCCGCCTCTCAACTCCTGCGCCTGAACATTCACCTGTCAAAGATTCACTCCTCACGAGATCATAGTCTCCTATCGATGGGTAATAAGATGATTATTGAGGCTATATGGAAGGTTGTGAGTTTGGGACATACATACATTCAAACAGAACTGTACTTTATCGATGGGAAAACATAAGCTCATCATCGGAAATTTCTACTACGCCCACTTTCCTGCTTCTTTGTCACTCCATTGCCTATGTACAGCAATCAATATTACACTTTGCTGTCATGTATCTTTCTAGGTAGATAAAACTCGACAAAATACGGAGTATATCTGGCCCAAAAAGATAACTCTTCGAATGTAGGAGCGGTTGGATAATTGAATTCTGTACTCTATGGTCACACTGAACACTTGCCAAGGAAACACAACCTCAACACGAAGCAAACGCTACTCATTGCACGCCCAGCGCCTCATAGATCGCCGCTAGATAGTCCTTCTGCCGATAGTTTCCCATTCCCAACTTCTTCCGACCTTCACTCTGGCCCATGCCGGCGTTCTCCATCTTATTCATAACATAGGCAATTGTGATCTTTCTATCTGCGTCAACAATACCCTGGCTTCCGCCCCAGCCACCCCAGGATCCTACTCTACCGTCTGGCAGATTCTCGTTCATTGTACCGGGACTAGGAAGCGCGAAACCGAGGCCAAATCGAACGGGGGCAACGATAACGGCATCAATGCCATGTTGCTGTGTCGTGAAAATTTTCGACATTGTCTCTGGTGAGAAAAAAGAAGATGGGTTCTCTGGCGATGACAAAGAGACGGTAGACAGGACGCGAACGAGACCGCGAGCGTTGGTGTATCCATTACCAGCCGGGACTACTGCCTTTCTCCAGAATTTCATGTTCGCTACCCTCGCATCCAAACCGGGACTTCTCCCAAAGGTCCGAAATGTAAGGCTATTTGGGTCCTTGAACGGTTCGGGGATCTTGGAGAGATCTGTGACTACAGGTGGTGGTACAATCTCTGCTACCCTGTCCCAATCCTTTTCCTGGGCGCCGAACTGGAAGTCCGCACCTAGCGGACCTGTGATTTCCTTTCTCATAAAGTCACCGATGGGGAGATTTATCACCTTCTCAATCAAGCGCGCAATGAGATGACCCATGGTGAAGGCGTGATAGCCGCTTTTGGTCCCTGGCTCCCACCATGGAGCCTGTTGCTCCAGCAGGTCCGTACTCTTTTTCAGATCACACACCTCTTCCATTGTAATGTCTTCCTGCCAGCCACTCAGCCCTGTTGCATGGCTGAGCAGGTGTCGTACTTCAACCCCTTCTTTTCCATTGGCAGCGAACTCGGGCCAGTACTTAGCCACCTTCTCGTTGGGGTCCAAGAGTCCGCGATCAATGCAAACCAGAAGGCAAACAGCGGCCACGAGTTTTGTGCTGGACCATACGCATGTTATCGTGTCTTTTTCCCATGGCTTGGTTTTCGCGGCGTCTGCATATCCACCCCAGAGGTCAAGCACGTCGGTACCATCGATGTTGACACAAAGGGAGAAGCCGAGCTCTTCGCCAGTATCCAGGTAGGATTGTGCGAGGGACTTTACTTTTGCGAAGCGCGGATCACAAGTTCCCTGGACTTGAGCTGCCATGGTATGGGGTGTCAGGAAGAGACAAGGTGGTTGGAAAAGATAAGTTGTAAGATGGTTTTTGGTGATTTACTGGTCTTCAATCTGCTGATTCATGAGATGTAGAGGCTCCGTAGCCAGCAATACATATACTTGCTATTCTCTGAAATGCGGAGTTGCGATTGCGGAATTCCACAGCTTTCTGAGCGGATATCACACCACGAGTCAGTTCCCAGGCAGCAGCTCTGAAGATGCACCTCGTACTTCGCATCCGATTGCATGGCATTGGCTGAAATGCATAGGTACCGGCCGCTTTGAGCTATACACATACGTCAGCAGCACTTCAGTTCTACACATACTTGGTAGGCACCAAGCATTTGGAAAGGCGTAAGTTCGTGCTTAGCCATGTACCAGTAGCTCGGCATGTGTTGCAATAACCGATTGGCTCTTGGCCTCTGATCAGGTGGAAGGAAAATTAGTAATTCTTCAATCAATCCTGTTATCAATCAGTGTACGGTAGCAGCCGCGGGAGAAAACGGTCGATCGGTGAGTCGGCATAAGGCCTCCCGGCAAGTTTTCTGCCATGCGAACGAAAAACGGAATGTTGGTTGAGGAAAACACGGAAAAGTATATTTGCCGTCGGTATTAAATATAAAACAGGGCTAAAGTTGGCGTAATAACCACGGCTCTTTTCTTTGCATACGAGTTACATGCTGATTCTGGTCCTGCTTTCATCCTACATCACAATCGACCTAGGATGTTGAAAATAAGCTAGCAAACACAACGAATCCATACACTGCGTAACATCATAGATTTGAATCCCCACGCATCCGTGTCTCTGAGCCATCTCCGCTCACAAAAATTGCTGTTGCATTCCAGCCTCTGGATTTCTCTTTTAGATACTTGATGAAATTATTCATGCACTGAACTTGACCCAATAGAGATTTTTACGGCAGAATATCGATCCTCATTATCTAGGTTGACGTGGATTTGCGCCTACGTACGCAGCTAGAGAGGTCGTGTGTGAGCAAGTCACGCTGCCAATTAACGCCGTCAACGCTGTTACCCGCCATCCACGTCTTCTCACCGTGCCCGTTAGGGCCGTGGACCGCGAACGACGATGCTGGACTTAGCACAAGAGTCAACGACATGTCGCCGTCTACACCAACAACCAAGCCGTCATCTGGTCCATAGCCAAAGCGGAAGGAAGGTCACGAATAGATAGCGATCAAATATGGAAATTCGCGTTTTGGTGGTTATCCTCCCCTTCGATTACGTTGTGGATATGATTCCCTGTGGGGACCCGTCGACGTATGCAAAAAACGTTGTAAAGCGGCGCCACAACCGGATTGATATGCCATGGTAGTTGCCCTATGTGGCCCAGTGCGTTGTCATTAGCTTCCTTGATAGTTCAAGCTGCATCACTTCACGAAACAGGAACTAATCGAGGATATACAACGTATTTGTGGGCTTGTGGGATTGTTGCACTGCATGATAGAATTGAGCTGCTAGAGATCGACCTAGTTACTCTCCTTTCGTACTTTGCAATACCAGAGCATATCTTCCGAATTGCAGAACATTGATCTGGTTTGAAACATTAAGATCAAAGAAAAGCAAAATGCACACAACATCGAATGAATCCACGAAAAACTGTCTCTGCTGCCTGTCCGCATTCGCATTGGTCTTTCGTTGATGTTTTAATTTAGTGCCAATACATGTTAAGCTATACTATGCCTGTTCTAAGCTAAGCAAGTACGCTGCTCTCTTTCTACGAAAGCCGTAGAGTTATCGTGTGTGCTTTCCTGACAGTACCGCATTGACTTGTTTAGAATATCCTCCTACGTCTATGAGCAGCTTCTTAGCTATACCTTGCTTATGTGCTATATTGTGCGTAGTTGATCGCATTCTAGGGTGCTGTGTCTGTGACCTGGTGTTTAGTCTAGTTGCCATCTTCGCCTCTCACTTAGCGAGGCTTACGAGCTCACTCTCTTCGCTTATAGGTAGGTAAGGTATATTTCTCTTAGTTTGACAAAGCCGAAAGATCCACCATTCATCCCTAAACCTCCAATTTCTGCAACAAAGCCCTTAAAATCCAGTTCTCTATCTTCGTAGCACCATCAATTCTCTTTACACCTTCGTACACCTCACTTTCCAACCGCTTCAACGTCTCGCGCGTGTGTGCCATGCTGCCTGCGCAATCAAGCTGCTTTAGCACGAGCTTCTTTTGCTCATAGGAGAGGTATCCAACATCCCTTCTCCGCTGAAGAAGCTCGCGCAGTAGCATAGTACCATCTGACTGTACACCCAAAGCGTGTATAAGCGGAAAAGAAAACTTCCCCTCGTCCAAGTCTTGACAAAACCCCTTCTTCTCACTATAGTCTTTGCAATAAAGGTTTTGGTAATCGTCCCGGATCTGGTACTGTATCCCAATGAGGGTCACAACATCTTCGATATCGGCGACTAACTGCTTGGACGCTTTGGTTGCTGAATACACGAAAAGTAATCGTGCGATAAGTCGGAACAGCCCTCCTGTCTTCTTCGACACCATTTCCAGATACTCGTCCTCTGATGGACACAAGCTGTTTTGTGTCCAGTAGAGATCATATGACTGCCCAATATGCAATTCCTTCAGCCCCTCGAGCACTATCTCCACTGCTTCGGGACCCAGTTGCCGAGCGTCTTCCACTGCTCTTACGAACTCATAGCATCCTGAATTAATAGTCTGAGCCATTCCAAAGACAGTGTGCGCTGCTGGCTCGCCTCTGCGAAGGCTAGACCCGTCTTCAATATCATCAAGTATAAGAGATGCCGAGTGGAGTCGATTGCCAATTGATTTAATGCGCGAGATGGTCGGTGAGGGAACATTAAGCCAAAGGGCCAGGGCATTGATGAATATATCCCTTGCACCTCCAGAGGGTAATGAGTTGATGTAACCCACTGGTGCTTTGGCGTGTCTTGAATCCAAACATCCGCTCTTTATAGAATAAACAGTTTCCGTATTCTCAAATCCATCGCTCGAGGAAACCAAAGTACGTGATGAATGAGAGATATTGTCATCTGTAGTCGACTTGGTAGAAGTCCTCCGCGAGTGCCCAATCTTCGAATCAGGACTTATGATGCTTGGTTGGCCTGGATCCTCTTTGGTCTTGTGGATAAGGCGAATACAATAGTCAATACCCAGGACCGCCGGCATCGATTTTGCCGTCAATTCGTCTTCGAGGCCAGCATTTGGGTCATATCTGGCACTAGGCTTATACTTAGGACATTTCAAACTCCAAACCATATTCCCGCTAAGCATAAACGTCAGCACGTCTACATATATACTCAGTTTCTCTGATAATCCGTTGTCTTGTCGCCGATATTGTGCACAGTTCTCCAGAAACTGATCTTCGTATTGTCGCATTGTGTTCAGTACCATCATTTTACTGACATCCACATCCACTTGATACCATTGCATGTGCAGCCAGACGGCGTTCTTTGTTGTTTTCATTTCCTTAGATCCTATCAATTCGAGATATTCGCGGTCGAAAGAAAAGTAGTCGTTAGCCAGAGTTACTGCGTGCCACCAGGGTTTACGGATAGCGTCGAATTGAGCGTCCTGTTCCTCAGTGAGCGTCATGCCCATACCAAAGAGCGCCAAGGCTTCCGCGAAGCTATCAACAATATCAGCGTTTATTAAATTCTAGTTGCTAGTAATCGCTGATTGTACTTACGGTGCCCCAACGTCAGTGACTCGAAAATCCATGTACTCCTCCAATGAGTCAAATTGTTTGTCCTTGTTGGATATCGCTACGGCGTTGCCTTCTCTCATTACACGTATGAGTCTTTCAGCGCAGACCTGGTCTGTTGAGATAAGCCATATCATAATTTTTGCTTCGATCTGAGCCATTCCCAGTGCAGGATCAATATTGTTGCACTCCTTCCACTCGGGATGATCAACGCGATTTTGGTGATCGTGCTTCTATTCAATTCATTCCAATTCAGCAAGTTGCAAGATATCAGGGGAGTATTGAAGCTTAGACTTACCATATCTGGCTGCTGAGAGTCGAGAATGTCGTCGCATAGAAATCCATCTGCGATGTAATCAGCAAGCTGACATAAAACGGGGCTTTCATAATTCTGTGATAACATGCAGGGTTAGGCGAGCTACATACACTCCATTATGTAACCCATTTGTCTCAAACGTTCCGGTTTTGCCAGTGGCATCAAGTTAGCTGTAAAATTTCCGCTGATAGGGTTGCATGCTCCAAAATCCTTGCAAGGCCCAATGTACTTGATCCAATCTAGTCTTGCCTCATGACAGCCTGCATTGGCCTCAGCCTCCCACTTGTGTCTCCTTAGAGGGAAGTTTTTGCAAAGGCCAAGAGTATCGTATTTCGAGATAGGGATAGTGTAAGAGGTCGCATCATAGAGTAGCTGTCTCGAGAAATCGTGTGACATTTTGTAAAGAAGCGATTTGAAGATTTTGAACAGTAAAGTGACTTGGACAATCAAACAGCTTTAAGTATTCTTTTCGACCGAATTAGACAGAGAGATTTCGCCGGTTTGGTATGCCATGTTCACTTGCCATACCTCATTGAGCGCTTCCCAATATCCTTTAGAAGCATAGTGTGCAGCTACAATTTCATTCTTTCTAAGCGATAAGGCATATCAGGAAGAGATCAACATGGCACACATACACCAACCTGAAGACATTGATGTACAAACAGGTGTCGGTGTATTATTCGCTCTAAGGGCGATGACATATGCGCATGCCTTACATGCATGTAGCTATTGGTTTCTTTTAACAAAGCAAAGTGCGGAGAACTTCACGTTGGTGACTGTTCTTGGTCCTAACGCACAAATTGACAAGATTGCTAACAACCAAAACAGTGCTTGTTGGAAGTGCTTAGAGTCATATGTATATACAATACTCTGGAAGATGTATCTAAAGCTCTTGTCCCCGAATTTAGTCTTATCTAAAATGTCTGCTTGATTATTAGCCTTACCGTCGGGCGATCTGTAAGCTGGATCGCAATACTTGTCATTAAAAAACATTTAGTCATTAAGAATAAGACGTCATCTGAATTTAGTGTTAGCTTTAACCAATAATTAGATTGTAGCGCCTTCATACTTAGCGTATCTTTCTTTTCAGTCCTCGAAAGGGGGAATCATAGAATACGCTAAAAACGATCGCGTGAGAGGCTTGAGACAGCACCCCAGTAAAGCCATGTCACACACCCCCACCCCAATAATACCAGATATATGCTGTGAGAACCGGGGCGCTACCGATGAGCGATGAAGGTAGCCAGCTATGTTCGAGTACCGGTCTTTAGAGACACCGTGAAGCCAACGGATTAGAATTTCACTAACTAGAGACTGAAAAGCAGGCACAAAGTACCTCGTCTTGAAGATAAGCCATGCATATTACAGATACAGTACGGAGTATTCTCGCTGCAATCTTCCTCAACAATCTTGCTAGGAAAACATCGTCAACTCCCATCTTCCCAAGCTTCATGCCCACAGGGGGCGTATGTATCTTGATGACAAGGAAGAACCGATGACATCACCCATCCCAAATGGAGGAATCTAGATGTACTGATGTAGAGGAATTTCTTGTTTGATACACTAGAAGCCTGGCATCAAGTCAGATCCAGAAGGACAGCGATTTTCGAAAATCCTATGGTAAAACGGACAATCAATGCGCTGGCGAAGACACTACACTCTCATGCAGTTGCAGCTTCCAGTTTCTGTAAGCAGGTGACCTTGGATTCCGCACTGATCCTTTCTCGCTCAGTGATGATCCTGCCCAAACGGTACTAATTTCTGTCAGTGATGCAATAGGTTGATCTTCGTTCAGGCGCTGATACCAATCGATGCATGATATTTACGTGGTTTACCTTTTCGTGGGTAAGCGTATATTAGGTGGATCCATGTCCCGCGTGGGATGACAACTGAGCTATGTGCGCAAAGCGGAAGCCGCAAGTGCATGAGAGTGTACTCCAGAACAGGGGCCACGCTGCTGGATCAACATTGATACGCGAGGCGAAAGGCCTCTTTGCTTTTTGAGATCTTGAAGAACAACGCACTAATGGAAAAAGGAGATAGATGCGCAAAAACCAAATAGGATGATTCCATGATGCGCCAGTTACGGCTGGCACGCGCATAGACTCAGTTATGGCATGGAATGATTACCCAACTACCGTGTTTGCGCGTGATACTTAGTACCCATGTTCGAGTGATGCCCACCCCACCAACTCTACAACCCTATCCACCGCCGGCGCGCTGGTGTACCTGCCCGACACGATTACCAGCTCAAGTAAAAAAAAAGCTTACCTTGCGAGATGAGCAGGTAACTACTAGCTATGTACTCGATCTGCCTACCTAAAGATAGAAAAGCAGCTTAAGCCCCAGATAGTAACACGACGGGCGACTGTGGCTTCGATGATACGTCCTTGATACACAGTGCATCTATCGCAGATGGCCCTCCTTTTAAGTGTTACTCTCACTATGCAGCAACTTAGAGGCCGCGATACGAAATGAGAAACTACTGGAAAGTATCAGTATCTGGCAAGGAATGCGGCACTGCTTCTCCTTCAGTACGTCCAGCATAGCGGTAAATTACCAGTTTCATATTCAACTCATTGTTTTTCGAAATGCGCATTTCGACTTTTTGATAATTGCACTTCAAGAACATAGCAAAAGTATTTTTGTTAATCTTGAGATAGAAAAGTCTGCATGCCTTACTGGTATTCGCTAAATACTCTACTCTACCCAAGCGGAGCTATATGATGTCCAAGAAATCTACATTGAATGTCTTCCAGCGCACCACCACTCCAACTCCTGAAGGTCTCAGTCAAGGGCCGACATAAACTTTCCAGCCTCCAACCCAACATCACTTCTTTCTTTTCCAGTGCTAACATGCAAAACTCACTTAAGAAACTTATTCAATAAGCCCTTTCCCCCTTTGACGAGATTCTTCACCTCCCTCTTCAAATCGTCCGTCGGATTTCCGCCCAGCCGTCCAGGCTCCATGAATCCTCCCCCGCCGCCACCGGCACCCCCACAATGACCCTGTCCGCCACAAACGCCACCAGGACAGCCTTGAATGAAATGCTGAACCTCACTACAACACCTGCCGCACTCTCCCGAACCCATGAACGGGCCTCCAGGGCCCCATCCCACGCGCATAACGCGGGCTTTGCGGCCTTCCCAGCCAGTCTTTGCGTCGGTAGCGTGGAAGACGCCCCAGACTTCTGGTCCACCGGGGCCATTGACCAGGACAAAGTTGCCGTGGCCGGGGCCATACGGTGGCGAGTCGTCGCGCGCGGCTTTGAGAAACGGAACGTTTGATTTGGCCCAGGAGCGGGGATCCAGCGGATGGCCGCCTGTGTAGTAGAGAATATTCATCTTGTACTCGTGTGTCCAGCTACCAGCACAGCTGTACACGAGACCCATCCATCTGCCGTCGGGCGAGGCGAGAAACTGCGGTCCTTCGTTGATACCGCTGGTACCGGAGAATTCGAATTGCAGGTCGGGCGTGCTGATGCGGACGGGGTGGCCGGTACATTCGGTGGGAGAAACCATTTCGATGATGAAGATTTCTTGGCGCGATTCATCGGCGTGGGTGCCGAGGGGCCAGCCAGAGTACACGAAGAGCATGGAGCCGTGGAGGAAGATGACGGTACCGTCAATGGCCCATTGGTGCTCTGGGAGTCCGCCTAGACGGCCGAAGAAATTCCACTTGCTGGGCTCGAGGGGGTCTTCATCGGCGGGCGGACCAGCAAGGACGTACATGCGATGGGATTTGTTGCCGTGCTTTGGGTCGTCGGCCGCGAAGTAGACGTACCAGCGTCCTTGAATCGAATGGAGTTCCGGTGCCCAAATATCAGCGGAATAGGGTTGGTTTGGCGGTGGCCTCCATATGATGGTCTTTTTGGAGCGCTCCTCGAAATCGAATAGGGAATCCGCAGACCAGATTTCAACGTGCCCGCCGCAAGTAAAGGTCATGTAGTATGTGCCTTTGTCCCATAGTACGTATGGATCAGCGCAGCTGCGCTTCGTGATTGTCAGGATGGAATCATTGTATGGTGGTCGCTGACCGTGGAAGACCGGCTGCATCATGTTGGAAAAGCCACTTTGGTGTAACTCGATATGCAATCTTCCAAAGACCACAAAGAACACATGGCCATGGACAAGAAGAACCAACACCAAGAAGCTAACATGTCACACGCGTAACAGCTGTATGATGACGTCACTTCGGGCCTTTCATTGTGCTAGTCAAACAAGCAAATGCCGTATTTCATCTTGTGTGGAGTGTCAGGAGGGCAGGTATAGCCACGCTTGGTTTGAGAATTTTGGGTCTAGTCTCCAAGCCAAACAGAAAGCAGTAATTGCTTTATGCGTGGCGCTGCACACATGGCGGGGTAGCATGCGCCGACCATGCCATGTGCCTGGTTTCGTCTTCCGTTCCCTTCACGTCACGAGATGTACTGGAAGCAAGCACGTACTAAAATATCAATTCAGAATGCTCCATATGGTATAACCCCCAGCTTTGCGAATCCATTATTTGCTTCCTTTCTTCGCCATCCCTTTCTGAGCGGGTCCTCCCAGCAGTCGTCTAGACTACCATATCCCCACTTTTGCTATGCCGAAAATATCGTGTCACAATCCTTCACTACACAAAAGCGTAAAAAACTAGCAGACAAGAAGGGTATTCAGACTGTTTTGAAACGAAAAGGACGCAAATCTGCTTTTCTCGTCAGGTGAAGAAAGAGACAACAACTGCATGCTTGGCTCGCCATGCGAGACGGATAGTAGTTGAGAACGCCCAAATTATAAGAAAAGTGACCCGTCAATTCATTACATATATGAACGAGTCGCGTTCCGTTGAATTAAAAATGTATTTCTTGCTTGCTTTCGCAACTACAACTCGGTGTTGAGGTTTTGTTCGACAGTAAGTTCACCCGATTCGATGTGGTCGACTCGGAGTACAAGTTCCTGGTTTGGAAATCAGTAAACGAAAAACTGAACTTGGCTTTCTCAGGACTTACCTTGAGAGCCCTTGCAGTTCTGAACGCAAGGGGTGGAATCTGCTCACGCCCTCCGCCTCTGATGTCAACCGCCAGCATGCTACGTCTGCACTCCTCGAGGACTTCTATGACAGGAATGGCGTGCTTCTTCAGAGCTGAGTTGGAGAGCTGATTGACCGAATCATATGTCTTGTTGGCAGTGTCCTCGACTGCTCGCGAAATGTCTTGAATGAAGTCATATATTTGTTGGTCATCTGCAGGAGAGGCATCCGGATTATTGCGTATGTGGGTGACGAGGGGCTGAATACTCTGCACAAGAAGAGCTGTCTGGTCTTCGAGATAGTTCTGCGAGCGTCAGTAGGCTGCGGGCTACCCATGCCGGCTAGGAGTGTACCTTGAACTCGAGCATGCCGCCGTCTTGTGCGCCATCATAGCCGCTATACGGCGAACTGTAGGTGCTGTAGCGAGTAGTGTCACTGCTGCCACCTCTGCTACTGCCACCACGTTGATGACCGGGCTTCGCGATGGCTCCACCGTTGGTGGGTGCAGCATGGTTGGAGTAGACATCCGATTTGAGCGGCATAGGCCTATCAACATTCTCATCATCGGCCTCGAGTTCATCCTCCGGCGTAGGTCGCACCTTGACGTGCTTGAGGAGTTCGACCACAGCAGTCGACAAGTGGCTAGCAGCAGCATCCAACAGACTGACGGGTGAAAGTCCACCAGAGGCCACATGGTTCTTCGTAGCGGTGATGAGGTTGTTGGCTGTAGCGCTGACGCGGGACTTGAGCTTTGCTTGCTGCCTCTCCGGGTTTGCCATCATGTCACCACTGACACTGCTAGTAGGCGATTGAAGTTGCGACAGTGACGTGGTATCGATGTCGCCAGTGATGGCTCGGACACATTTGACAACATGGTGCATGCTTTCAAGGGTCTGTTCCGAATTGGCTCTCCTAGCGAGCTGGAGCAGCTCGTCGATGCTGATCTGGAACTTGGTCACATGGACATCCTTGACAATTCCATCTGGTGAGGTAAAGGAAGACTCGCGTCCATAGCCGCCCAAGTCTGCCGCTACAAGTTGGGACAAGCCCATGGACGAAGCCTTGAGGTTCCGGAGCTGGGTTTTTGTGCGCGCATATCGGGATTTCCATTCCTTTAGCTCTGATTCGAGTGATCGGACTTGGTTCGCCATTTGTTCCTCCTTTTCTGCAGCCGCATCACTACGGGCGGACAACTCCTTCATTTCCTGCAAGAACATGGATGCGTCTCTTCGAACTTCGTCTGCCACTTGTTGTTGCTCACTCAACTCGCGTTCGAGTTCCTCACATCGTTGTCGCCATTGTCCATCGCCGTCGTCGGTTGATGGTGGAGGTGGTCTCGACTGCAGATCGGCTATTTGGGCGCGAAGGTTGTTCTCAATGTTCTCGTTTTCGTTGCGTAGCCTGTCTATCTCGGACCGGAGAGACGAGTTCAGACTTTCTGCCTCTTCGACCTTTTGCTCTAGCGAAGAACGAAGCTCGTTCCATTCTGCGCGTTCCGTCTCTGAAGCGCCAGATTGCTTCGTGTCGGTTTGTTGAAGTCGTTCCAGCTCTTGGTCCTTGTCTCGTATCGTAGCCTCCAAAGAGCCGATTTTGCTCTGTAATTCCGACACTTGGTTTTGGAGTTCTTCCGTCATCTTCTCATGCGCCATACTAATGCTCTTCGTACTCTTGTTCGTTTGCCGTCTGCTGGCAGCCGCGCCCTCGAGGTTGAATGAGTCGTCCTCGTCCCCAGCACTATCATCGTCGTCCTCGACCAGAGTACCCTTGTTTGGGACAATGGTGTTTGATTGGAACGTCTTGGGTAGTGGCCGCCCAAAAGAACCACCTCCACCCGGCCCATTTCCTGAGCCGGGTCGCATTTGTCCTGGAGGGCCTGGAGGACCACCAGGAGGACCACCAGGAGGACCGCCCATAGGAGGCGGCCCTCGGTATCCTGGTCCTGGCGGGGGCCGGCCGCCCATGCTGTTGGGTGTGCCTACTCTGCTCGGGGGCCCTCTGTTGCTTATGCGACTCTGGACACTCATGGCCGGACTTGCGGGTCGAGGAGCCATGTCTCCTCCTGTGAAGCGGGGAAACCTGCGCTCAAGTTCGTAGAAGACATCGGTTGCAAGCTGGCGGAAGCGCTCGAGGGGGAGGGTTGACAGTTTTTGCCGCGCCTGGTTGCGCTTGGGATGGAAGCTGTTCTTGGGGAGTAGGAATTGTGGAGTGTCGTTGCCAGGCGCACCTGGCCCTCCCCGTTTGCGATCCTGTTCTCTGCGTATCGACTCGTCGTAAACGTCTGTGCTGAGTTCCTGGAACTGGACAGCTGACAGCCTGGTCAGCTTGTCCTTTGCCCTGCTCGGGCGTGGGTTTCCCTTTTCGTCGTTGAGGTAGGGGCCGAGATAGGCCTTGAGGACATGGAAGTGCTCGGCCATGGTCTCCTCGAGGGCCTGCATCTTGCGGTTGTCCATGGGGGGCCTCATGCTCTCGTTGATACTCGAGGCATACAAGCCTGTGCCGTCGCTGGAGCGCCCCACGGAGCTGGGGGGCGAGGGGTTCCCATTGCTTGTGCGCATTCCCTTTGACATGCCTCCATCCGGGTTGCTGGGGCCGTAGGTGTTGGGGGGTAATGTGGGTGAGTAAGGGTTGTCGCCAGCGATGTTGCGGTAGCCGTTTATGGGGGACCACTCTTGGCTGTCGGTGGACATGGGCGACAGGGTGCCGCTCCGAGCATTGAGGGCATTCATCGAGGCGGCGGCAGCGGGGGCTGACAGCCGTTGGCTAGTGTCGTATCCGAGATGGTGGTTGGAGGCGGAGACGGCAGAAAAAAGACAGCGGCGTGGCTGGCGAGAATGGGTGCAGCTGAAACGGTGGGCGTGGTAGGAGGCGAGAGGGCGCTGGCTGGGGTGGGAAGGAGCGACGGTTAGCTGGAGTAAACAAGCAAGGCAAGAGCGAGAGGGCGGTCAAGCGGCCAAGGGAGCGTGGGAAGCACGTGGGCGTCTAGGGAACGACAAGGCAAGATTAAAAAAACAGCGCCAGCAGGACAACACAGCAGCAGCAGCAGCAGCAGTGGCAGCAAAGCGCACGACTACGGTACAAGGGCGAGGCCCGCCAGCCGGGGCCAAGCAGCTTATGAGGCTGCTCTGGGCCAAATGTCGGCCTTGGTGCCCCTTTCGCATCCTCCCTCTCCTGGGGCCTCCTGGCCAGCCGGGGCCGCCAGCCACAAGCGCCCAGCCAATGGCAGCCGCCCGCGCCCCCAACGCCACTGAGCGCTCCGAGGCGCGCGTCTACCGCACGCATGAGCTGCCCTGAACAACACCACGCCCACCTCACCACCACGACGCCTTTCGCCTCGACACGTCCACGGCGGCGCTCTGGCCGCAAAGGCACGATCAGCAGCAGCTATACGTTAGGCCGCCCGGTCTGGCCCGGCGATCACCCACCCCCGTCGTCAGCCGCGAGTGGAGACTGCCCCAATTTCCTACACACGGGGGAGAGCACAGCCGGAGTCGCACGGGGGCACAATGGCCATGTTATTCAAATGAGCATGACGACCACAATCACCCACCACCCGTCCGGTCGCCCGGCCCTGCGCCCTGGCCCCCACTGACGCCTCTTCGGGCGACTGCATCTCCTGGCTAGCATCGCATCTCCATCGCATTGTGCCTGCAGCCCATCCATGCCACCCACATGGCCCCCGTTCTTAGCCGTTGCCAATCACGTCCACAACCCACCCACCCCGACCCTAGCCCCTCGTGACATCAGCGTGCCCTCTTGATCTTCGTTGGCGCTTGGTTCCGGCACTCGGGACACAGCCAATCCCCCAGCGGTTCCTCCTTGATGCCCACGCACTCCCAGTGAAACCACTGATACCGGCAGTTGTCGTTGTCGCAAGCCACCATGTCGCCAAAGCTGACTCGCTGACATGTACAATACTTGGTGTCGTCCGACTCGTCCTCCTCTGCATCCCCGCCGCCCATGCCCGACATGTCCTCATCCTCGGTCCCTGCTTCGCTCGCCACGCTCTCGTCGTCGGCCGTCGTCGAGGGAGACGCTCGCGACCCGCCCTTGCGACGCTTCTTGTTGACCCCAGACTTGGCCGTGAGCGCAGCCTTGCGTAACGGCTGCTGTGGCTTCGCCTTCTTCACCGTCAGTGCATTCTTCGGTGGCCTTGGTCCCACGCTGCCCGCCCGGGAGCCTGGCGTCGACGGCTTGGGAGTCCCTGGCCCTATCGAGCCTTGCCGGCCCAAACTCGATGCTGCCGAAGGGAGCGGGCCTATGCTGCCAGTTGGGCGCCGCCGCTTGGTGTCGCTGCCTACGGATACTTCTCGCTCTTGTCGAGCATTCGCCTGGATGGCCGTCTGAGCATTGGTGAGTCGTTGCTGGTTCAAGAGTGCCTGTGTCTGCATGTTCTGGAGTGAAGGCGTTGTCCTCGAATTAAGTCCAACATTGGCCGCGTTGCTCAGCCGTGCAATGGCAGCTGCCTGTGCGAGGTTTGGCGCTCCGCCTCCGTGATTGCCAGACACAGGCAGCAACGGTGTGTTGGCCCCTGTGTTAGACATGGATGCTGGTGGGACCAGATTTCCCGGTGACTCTCTTAGCAGCGAGGGCATCTGAGGATCTGTCGGTATAGATCCATCGTTCTGCAGGTCTCGTAGCTTGATGTCTAGACGTTTGACATGGCGATCCAGCTGTTTCATAGTAAGCAAAGTCACAATCATGTAGAAATCCAAAACATACGAGAGCTGCGGCTTTTTCCACCAGTCCAATCTTCTCCTCTTGCAGAATTTGCGCCTTTTCATAGCTTGCCAAGATGACCTTGGAGTAGCCCGCCTCTTTTGGATTTTCTACCAAGCTACCGTTCAGCTTGATGAATTTCTGAATGCTGCTGTCGCGCTGTTGTATCGCAGCGCGCAGCTCCTGGATTTGGTTGTCCTTGGCTTGCACTTCTTCGTACAAGTGGGTAATCTCAGCTGGCAAGTTTGCGACTGTCTGTTGTTAGCCATCATCTCGCTTCACTTTTTCACCTGTTAAGATTACCATCATGTACAAACTGCTCAAGCACGGTTGCCGCGTCCTCCGCGATGGCCATGGCAGACGTTCAAAGATAGGATGGAGTTCAGGGAGTGTTTTTTGGGGTGGCAAGAAAAAGCGGCAAGGTGAGTGTGAGTGTGCGCGACGCACTCGGGGGTATCAAGGAAGCGCAAACGACGAAAGAAAAACAAGATGCGCCTATTGCGACCGTGCCCGTGATGAAAGCTGATGGGGTATCGGTGACGGCGCGGGTGAAAGTGCTCCAGGCGGTGATGAGAGCAAACGGCTCGACACGCCAACAAAAACTGCCGATATGCCCTGACGGACCCTCAAGACGTCCACGGCTCAGTTGAAGAAAACCAGTCTTTACCCGAGTATACAAGATTCAAGTATGGGAAGGTGAGTGGATTCGCCTGTTCTGTCGCGGTCGTGGACTGCAGGTTGGGAGACACAGCTAGCTGACAAAGAGGCTAGGGTTCGCATGGCGTTAGGCAGGATGCGGTGCTACGGCCAATCATACGACGGCGCCGAAGACGACCCGGACGCTGCGTCGACCGCTAGCGAAGATGCGTCCGACGACGATGCAGACGACAGCTACCACGACGACAACGATAAAGACGACGAATACGTGCCGGAAGCAGGTAGGTTGGCATATAGTGACTGCACCGCTTCCGAAACCCGTACAGTTCTGCGGCTCGGTACACTTTTGAACGGGCCACAGTGGCAGCTGTCCAACCCTGGCGGTCGGCGTGCGGCAAGAGTAGACTACCGTCTGAAGAGACCTGAGACGCCAAAGGAGGCTGTTGTAGCGAAGAAACCAACTGCAGCAAAAAAGCGTGGGCCAACACCAAAGGTAAGTAGCTTCTGCAAGTCGGAGAGCACTTGATTGCGCCAGTGGTACATCTCCATCCGGCTTCGATCACGTTCAAGATTTGTGCATTCTGGCCCATACTGACGCATGCAGAAAAAGGCAGTTGACGATAATCAACCACCAGCACATCAACCCAAGCCTAGGACTCTAGCACGCTGGGAAAGGCGCTGTGCAGAAGAACAGAAACCGCATTCATTTGTTGACACATTCGTCGGCACACAAGACGACCGTGACCGTTGGATTTGGCAGGGTGCTCCGGAACCACGTACCGTATCCAGATTCAATCAACCCGCCCCCACCAACTCATTCCAAACATCCCGCAACATGCGGGCCGCAGGTTACAGTCCGTCCAACGGACCCGCAAACAACATTGTTCAAGAATATCTCTCGCCCGACGATGCTTACCCGGCAAGCTTCCAGGATTTCAAAGCCATGACTGATGCAGAGAAGATAGAGGTAATCGCACGCGAGGCCGAAGAGCATGGCCTAGAGCGGCCAAAAGGCTGGAACGTCTCATTTCACTACAATCCCCACGTAGAGTACCACCACTTTGGCAGCTCGCATCCCATGAAGCCATGGCGACTGACACTCACCAAACAACTCGTACTTGCATACGGACTCGAGTATACCATGGACCTTTTTGAGCCAAGGCCAGCCAACTTCAACGAACTCGCCATCTTCCACGACCGTGAGTATCTGTCGTATCTCAGCAAGATTACTCCGCAAAATGCACAGCCCGAGGACCCCCAGTACATTACGTATGGTTTTGGGGGTGAGTCGAACGACTGTCCAGTCTTTGACGGCCTCTGGAACTATGTATCTCTCTACACGGGTGCTACCTGCAGCGCAACCTGGAACCTGCTCAACAGCCGATCCGACATTGCCATTAACTGGTCGGGCGGCCTCCATCATGCTAAGAAGAACCTTGCCTCGGGGTTCTGTTACGTCAACGACATCGTCATAGCCATCCAGTTGTTACTCACACAACACCAGCGCGTATTGTACATCGACATTGACGTTCATCATGGCGACGGCGTCGAGCAGGCCTTTGAGTCAACGGATAGGGTTTTTACGCTTTCATACCACAAGTATGGCATTGACAAGCACGGTTACCCGTTTTTCCCAGGCACTGGAAACATTGACGAGACGGGCCCAACCGATCCCAGAAACCCGGGCAAGGCCCACAGCCTGAACATCCCCATTGACGACGGAATCGACGACGAGCAGTACAAGTGGCTGTTCAAGACTGTGACGAGCGCCGTGATTGAAAAGTACAACCCAACCGCCATTGTACTGCAGTCTGGTGCCGACTCTCTGGGTGGCGATCGTCTGGGTCGGTTCAACCTCAACATCAAAGCCCATGGTTTCTGTGTGGAGACAGTCAAGGCCTATGGCCGTCCGCTGCTCATCATTGGCGGAGGAGGATACACGCCGCGCAACGTAGCACGCACGTGGTGCCACGAAACCTCGGTATGCGTTGGGGCACAGCTACACAACGACCTTCCCGCCCACGTGCCGTATCTACAAGCATTTCAAGGTGCGGAGAATGGCGATGGGGTCTTGTATCCAGACCTCCACAACATCAAGCGCCACGAAAACCTCAATTCCCAGGCCAAACTCCACAAGCTTATTGAGCAAGCTCTTGAGAACCTGAGGTACTTGGAAGGCGCGCCCAGTGTGACCGTGGACACGCGAGGCATTCCTCTTGAGGAGATTATGAAGGTGCGAGAAATGATTGACCAGGAGCTCGAAGACGAGGCAGAGGACAGGGCACGTTTGACAGTGGAGCACAGCAGGCGGAAGAAGGAGAGGAATGTTGGCGGCCGAAGCGAGCGGAGATAGGGCTGTGGCTAAGACGGTTGGATGGCTATGTATGGACGCTTCGCAAAAAGGCCATGGCGTTTTGGATCACCCTCTTGGGCTGGGAGAACGGGCAGGGCTGTCTGGTGCAATACCCCATGTTACGGATGCTACTTGGCAATGGTTTGTCAGACTTTTCTTTGTACTATACGTGTGACTGTGTGCAGAACGTGCGGGGATTCGGCGACTCGGAGGGCCCGGACGAGTATGGGCGGGCGCACGCCTGTCAGGCCGCCGCCATGGTGCCTGTCTACCCCTCGCCAGACGTCAGACGGAAATGGAGGCGCCGCTGGTCGTCTTCTAGGCTTCTTTTCCGCCCTGCGCCCACCTCTCCCCTACATGCGACGACGACACTGTGCAGTGCTAGTCGTGCTAATCTGCCGCCGGGCCCATTATAAATCCCTAGCGGGCGTGACTGGCCTCGGCGCCTGAAGTTCACCCAGCGCCGATCGTCGACCAGGGTCTCGCCGCCAAAAGCTCAGCCCTTGGGTGTCCCGGTATCGAACGTGTCAGAACGTCTTCCGTGCTGAGGGGGACAGCCTTTGCCCGTCGTCTTACAGCTCTACCTACCATGACCGACGACCAGCGCTCAAGCCAGGACTCGCCCAATAGCACCCACCTGCCAAGAGGCCCTGCCAGCGGCCCCTCACCCGCCGGCGCTCCGCCTCCAAACCCCCGGTCGTGCGTTACCTGCCGCAGACGCAAGGTCAAATGTGACAAGAAGAACCCGTGTTCCAACTGTGTGCGCGCCAAGATCGATTGCGTCTTTCCAGGTCCCGGGCGCGCGCCGCGAAAGAGCAGGAAACCTCCCGATGCCGAGTTGCTCGAGCGCTTGCGACGCCTCGAGGGGGTAGTCACCAGCTTGAATGCCCAGGTCGAAGGCCATGAACAGGAGGCCGCCGAGCGCCAGCGGGAGCGGACAGGCAGCGCAGCCCAGGAGGAATGCCAGTATGAAAGCCCATTGCCCGCGCCGACCCAGAACGGCGCAACCGGCGCAACCGGCCCTACCGACGACAGCCTACAAGGCCTCGAGAACCGCTTTGGACGGCTGGTGGTGGAAAACGGCCGAAGCCGCTACATCAACAATAGCTTCTGGGCCAATCTGAACACAGAGGTAGGCGCATAAGCATTGCTTTCTTTTTTCTCTTCTGGAAGCCTTCTACTCAGGGACTAACACCGTACCTGCAGGTCGAAGATCTCAAGGCAATCCTCATCGAGCCCGACGACGAAGAAGAAGACGATGCGCTTTCCCCCGGATCCTCCGACCCGTCCTCACACCACCAGAGCTTCATTTTCGGCTACAGTTCCTCCAATGTCGACATGCAATCGCTCCATCCTCCGGAGCACCTAGCCCGTGACTACTGGGAAGTCTACAAGGAGAGCGTGGAACCATTGGTCAAAATCCTGCACGTCCCTACCTTCCAAATCACCTTGTTCAACGCCGTGGCCAATATCGAAAAGGTTGGAAAAGGGCTAGAGCCTCTGTTGTTTGCCATTTACTATGGCGCTGTAACCAGCAGCACACCCGAAGACTGTCGAGAGAAGTGGGGCGAGGAGCGAAGTGCGCTTCTCACCAGGTTTCGGTTCGGTCTTGAGCAGGGTCTCGCCAGGGCAAATTTTCTATTTTGCGACGAGCTTGTCACCCTCCAGGCCTTTGTTGCCTTCCTTGTCCTGTGTCGTCGCAATGACGATGCGCGCAGGATATGGACGTTGACTGGCCTGGTGGTTCGCATCGCACAAACGCTTGGCATTCATCGAGACGGCACACACTTCAATCTGCCACCGTTCGAGGTGGAGATGCGAAGGCGGCTGTGGTGGCAAGTCTGCATCCTGGATGCGAGATCTTCTGAAGACCAAGGCTGCGATCCTACCATCCATGAAGGACTATTCGACACAAAAATGGTGCGACTAACCCCCTACCCTAATGTCCATGTGCTGACAAGTATCAAAGCCTCTCAATGTCAATGACAGCGACCTCCGCCCCGATATGACAGAATTTCCTCAGGAACGGCAAGGCTTTACCGACATGACCTTCTGCCTGCTCCGCTTCGAGATCACTAAGCTCATGCGACGCATTACATACGTACCTCCCGGTCCAAGCAAATGTACGCAGTTCTTCACCAACCTCTCCATTGAGCAAAAGGAGAAGTGGATCACCGATTACCATCATGCCATAGAGGCAAAATATCTGAAGAATTGCGACATGTCAATACCGCTGTGCTGGGTCACAGCAACCGTGTCAAGACTTGTCATGAGTAAGATGTGGTTGATTGTCTATCATCCACATCAGCGCAAGGATGGCGGTGAGTATGCTTAGTCATTTTGCTTGTTCTAGACACTAATGGGAGAACAGGAGCCACGTTATCACAAGCAACAAAAGACAAGTTATTCATATCCTCTCTCGAGAGTATAGAATACGGCCTGTTGCTCGAGACGGAAGCGCGCACCATGAAATGGGGTTGGCTCTTTCGTACCTATGTCCAATGGCATGCCATTGCGTTCTTACTCTCCGAACTCTGCGTGCGTACCAAAGGCGATGTTGTGGATCGTGCTTGGGCTGCATTGGAATCTTCCGCTGGTCGTTGGTGGTTCCCTCTGACTGACGAGCCAACACGCAAAACAAACCACGGACACGTGTGGAAGCCACTCGGGAAATTACTCGCAAAAGCAAAGGCTGCCCGTGAGCGTGAACTAGCCCTCCAGAGGGCCATGAAAGCCTTTGAGACTCGTCAATTCTCAGGAGAGCAATTCGATTTCAAGTCCCTTGGGGTTCCACAACAGCCGGAGATGACGTCCGTTCCATGCAATCAGCACAACCCCCCGAGTCTAGACACTACTATTCAGCCTTTTGCACCAAAGCTTGGTGCTCTACCCAATGCAGAAGGTTCGGGCTGGTCCAACAGTCCTACACAGTCAAACCCACATGGAGTCGTCACGCAAAATATTCGCGGCATGGATATGCAACGCAGTTTACCAAATGGAGCAACGGGGGGATTCCCGGATGGTGTTCAAAATCTGGGCACTCCTGCACAGGAGTTTCGGAATCTCTCACAATTCGGCATGGACGACATCATCAGCGATGTCATGGGAGGATCGCCGCTAGGTTTCCCAGATTATTCACAAAGCATCTCTCCTGTAACCAACATTCCACAATCTAGCTCACCTCAGACATCCCAGCCCGTGTCGACCGCTCAACCGTATGTTGTCAACAATGCACCAACCGCGGCAAATGGATACCCAACTTTCGGCGACGGAATGCTTCCGAATACGGACATGGGTTTCAGCATGGATAGCAATGGAGGCGCAGCAGTCAGAAGTATGAGCAGAGACGCGAACGGACAAGTGATGACGGATGGTACCGACATGGACTGGGCGCTTTGGGATGACATGGTGAATCAACTTGGTACTGATGGCCATTCGATAAATCCCACAGGCATGGCTGGACCGGGAACACTCGGAATAGTACCCTGGCTATGAGAAAAATGTCAACGAAGTTATGATCATTTTTATGGCGTTTGGAGGAGAAAGACATCTACTCTCTATCCTTGGATTGTATACCCTGATTCGTTCGTTCATTGTAGATAGTGGGCTTCTACAATATCGTAATCATACGTCAAGTATTTGTTTGAATACTCAATGTCCATTGATACAAATATCGATGTCAGTGCCACTTAAAGAAATCGTAGAAAACGTTCCGTAAAGAGAACATCAGTTTTTGAGTACCAGAGCCCTCACTGGATCAAGCGATTTCATCAATCGTCTTTTAGATGTGTTCTCCCGATTGATACATTTCTATCTGGTTTCAATCTCTCTTCAACCACTGCAAGTTCACCGCACTAACACATCCCTTTTCACCCTCCCTCAGCCAACCTAGCAAATTTTCCATTCCCAACCTCTCAAACCCGACGTGGCTCTCCACACTAGCGCCCGCTGTATGACTGAGGACCATGACATTCTCTCTAAGGGCCAACTTGGGATTAACATTCGGTTCGTCGGCGTGAACATCGAGTCCCGCAGCACTAATCCTCCCTTCATCCAACGCGACATTCAGCGCCTCTTCGTCAATCAACTTGCCCCTCGCTATATTCACCAGCCGCGACCCATGCTTAAACTGACTGAATTGTGGCGTTGAAAGCAAGACGTCGCCCTCAAACGGCGTAGCTAACACGACGCAGTCGGCCAGCCCCAATAGCTCTTCCAGACTAGCACAATACCTCGCGCCTACACTCTTCTCGCGCTCCTCGCTCATCCGCACAACATCGTAGTACGCTATCTGCATTTCAAATGCCCTGGTAGCCTTCTCCGCGATGCGCATGCCTATGCGGCCCAAACCAATGATACCCAGGACGCTGCCATTGGGATTATGCGTCACGGCCGCAATGTTGCGATTAGCGTTTGCAAACTGCGCGGGCGACAGCGAGCGCGCGGCTAGAAAAGACCAGGGAATCGCACGGTAGCAAGACAGAATCAGGACAATGGCTGCGTCTGCGACAGACTCGGTACAGGCGGCGGCCGAGTTGCAGTAGATGGTGCCGTGTGCGGCGAGACGGCGCGTGTCGACCCAGTCGAAGCCTGCGCCTGCTGAGGCGTAGATTTTACAGGAGCGGGGGAGTAGGGAACTTTTGGGTTTGTCTTATTAGTGTTTCTCTTTTTCGAGCAAAAACAAAAAAAGGAAAAAGAAGAGGCAGGCGTACATACATCAATTCGTCATCCCAATTCCCCATTTCACCACCCGTGTTCCAGAAGGGTCGGTACATGGCGACGAAATCGCCCCATTGCTTTTCCTGCAGCGCACGTTTAAAGTCCTCCCGGCCCATCGAGTGCGTCCGCACAATGTGGAATTTGTCTTGCAGCTTTGCGTAGAGCTCGTGATTCCACCGAATGTCGTCGCCGAGATGCAGTAGCGTGGGCTTTGATGAAGCTGTGGCTGGCGGCAAGCGCTGGTCTGGTGTGGGTGTTGCCGAGCTCATTGTGTACAGTTGTTTCTTACTTCTAGGTCTCTTATTCGCTAGTGGGTGTTTGGATATAATAGTAGGTACCTTCTTGTTTGTTTCGCAAGAATATATCTTCAATGTAGGTACTGGTCATGTGGTTGGACACCCTGGATGTGCCGCTTATGTGCGGGAACGTTGGCATGCATGCATGCATGCATGACCAGTGGGGCAATAGGGTCTCAACCGGGTAGAAAAGTAGCGAAAGATAAGACCGCGCAATCAGATGCTACACGTGGGTCTATTCGGTGTCCTAGTCGTCATAGTTTGGAAATATTAATCACGGTGCAAATTGCTTGAGCACTATAGTAATACCCTAATACCTACCAAGGTAATGCCTATCTAGGTTGTTTCTCCACCGCATGTCTTTTGTATAGTTACAATGGAAACGCATGCGCAATAGCAGAGCAAAGCAACATCTGTATCGTTCGTATCGAATTACGCTATTCCGAACATCCGCATGGCTGTCCTAGAACCTCATACGAAGCTCATTACCACACCTCAACTACTTCCCTCTTCTAGACCTTAGCTTCCTTCTCAACCCTATCATGCATCTTCCTAGCAACCTCATCTGTAAGATACTGTTCCACATTCGGCGACAACAGCGCAGCAACAATGAGGAGTGCACCAAACGGCAGCGTGCAGAGGTATACAGTCCTGAATGAGAGTGCGTAAGCGTCCTTCACAGCTACTGCCGTCGCAGCAATGATGTCAGGTGAGATACCAGGTACAGCAGTAAAGTCTCCCAGTGTGATACTCGACAGCAAAGATTCCATAGACGATTCTGGTAAACCAGCAGCAAGCGCAGCGGGTATGACCTTCTGAGGGATATACTTTGAGAATTCTGTTGCAAGGATGGACGAGTACATGCTTGTCGCGATAGCTGATAGCCCTGTACGTATGGCACCCATGAAACCAGTGACGAGGCCGATATCCGCTGGATCCCAGAGATACGCGGTACTCGACAGAGTCGGATTCTCGATGTAACCTGCTGCAATCGTGCCGATCAAAAGTAGTCCAGCGGTTCGATCTTCAGTGCTTGCATTAGATGCCGCAATAGCAGCGACAAAAGCCGTGGTGATGACGGATGCAGCAGTCATTTGGATCTTCATCCTTGGGAGATAACGTACACCAGCGCCTCCGAGAATCTGCCCTAGGAGGAGGCCACCTCCGACAGCACACTAGAGATATCAGCCTGAACACAAAATTTTGGAAGGAAGTCAACACAAAAGTATACACCGATATTTGTGCTAGACATGTAGCCTGTTGCTTTATGAGCTTTTTGCTTGGGGGGTAGAGCGTTGCAACGTATAATGACTGTTCCAATGATATTTATGCTGGTGTAGTATGACTTTCCCAGGTCAGCGGTGCGGCCACCAAGCGCTTCTTTGGCAACAAGATCGTGGTGAAGTCCATGGCTATGAGTGTTATATTCATGAGTAAGATCATGAGTGATATCGCTACCGGCTGTGACGTCTTCGTGGTATTGTTTCTCTTCTGCCATAGTATGCTGGTGTCTGGTGGATTCAGCGGTACTGTTGCGTGAACATACCAGTCAACACTGCCTCACAGCTATGAAATGTGAACTACATTTATCAATACACGATGGCAATGGTTCATGGCGTGAATGCGGGGGCCCCAGGTGCCTGAGTGTGGAGTAAATGCTCCTTCAGATGGGTCCCAGATAGCCGGGACTTATTGTCGTGCACAAGGCAATGGTTTCACGACGTCGAACAATGCTCTTCTCGCCTAGGTGGGGAACAGCAGGTGTGATGAGATTGGTACTTGGGCGTCTGTGCTCGAATAGCTTTAAAGTTGCAGTAGACGACTGCAGGAAATGGCCGGGTGATGGTATCCGAGCGGCAGATTGGATAGTGTTCATGTAAGGCCGGTCACGAAACATTATTTTTCTACAGCTATGTAATGCTCAAATTGGATTCAAGCGGACGAGAATGCAACATTTGATTGCAAGTAAGATTCCCCTCAAATTCACGGTCCAGATACCTAATTTGGCAAGAAAACTGCTCGACCGATAGAAAACATCATCTATCGTTTCCCGCGCAGAACATCTCAAGTGACATGTCTCGATAGTCTTTAATCAACATATGGACAGTAGCTGAACTATCAGCCTGCGATTGCCGCTCCAGGGGCTTGACTATGAAGACACTGTGTGTGTTCTAGCCCCGATGCACGAGCCCGTGTCCAGGCACCAGTAAGTAGGTAAGTTTAGCATGCGGGGGCAGTGTGCCATGCGGTAGTTGTATGTGCGTCAACGAGGCGCTGAGATGTAAGAGTGCGGCGTCGCGACAGGGTCTCGACGTGACTCGACAGCAGATCGCTGGCGTGCAGGGCCTACGAGTCTACCTGGCGTCATATTACCCATACGCTACCACGGCGCTGCGAGAACGTTGAGAAGGGGATCCCAAGGAACGCCTCTACTTGCCCATATAAAGAGGGCTTGGGAATAGGCATACAAGGGTATTACTCAATCTTACACTTTTCTGCAGTCACCTCGACACAAGTCAAGGCTGGGGAAGTGATAAGCGAGAGGCGTTCCCCCGCATTCAAGGCCCGCACTCACGTGACTGGGCGTGCGTGACTCGCCGCGGTCCCGCCAAAAACTTTTGGATGTCGTCGCGTCTGCACTCTCTCCCAACGACCAGCACCGCCATGGCTTCGACAACGGCGCCCCCGTCGGTGCCCAAAGAAGAGCCCGTTGAGGCCAGCAATAATGAAGTCCTCAGCCCCGCCGACGCTCTGTACGAGAAATGCGCGCAACGGCCAGCAGGCCAAATCTTCTTCCAGCGTGACTTGTCCAACATGCAGGTCGCAGACACCATGGCGCAGCTGACGGTGCTGCTGCAAGAACTCTGCGACCGTCATCTCTTGAAGCTCATGACATTTGAGGGCGACCCTTGTTGGAAGCTGCGATCAAGAGAAGACGCCGACAAGTATGTGAACCAATCTGCAGTGGTGGACATCTGCGAGTACGCTATGTGGCAACTTTGCTAATAGTCATTCAACCCATAGGCTTCGACGACTTACTCCCGACGAGCGCCTCCTCTACCACCACATCGACCAGGTCCAGGCCGACGGCATCTGGTCAAAGGCACTCCGATCCAGGACAAATGTCACCCAGCAAACACTCACAAAATGTCTCAAGAGCTTGGAGTCCAAGGACTTGGTGCAGTCGGTCATGAGTGTCAAGTTTCCAAACCGGAAAATGTATCTCCTGAAGCACTTGAAGCCATCCGAGGATATTGCGGGTGGACCGTGGCAATCCGAGGGTGATTTTGACACAGCCCTGATTGATACAATATCGGGAATCGTTGCGCAACATGTGGAGAACGAAACGTGCATCCGAGTGCCAGGCAACTGGAATGATTATGAGGTGACAGAAGATAGGACGGCTGCCATTGCCAGGAAGAAAGCTCAGGTACAAGGCACCCAGGACATTGAAGACATAGGGCTGGCCGTCCAGCCTCCTCGCCCAGTCAGGGACCCAAACACAAGCAGGCTTGTTCACCGCCACAACCCACAGTACCCGACCGCCGCCTCTGTGGCCAACTGGCTCAACTCCAAGGAGATTCTGCGCGGGAAAACTGTACGCGAAGATGATATGGAGCAGTTGCTGGAGATGATGGTGCTGGACGATCGGTTAGAGAAGATATCTGGCACCAACTACCGGACAGTACTACGCGCAACCGACACCAAGGTCTACAATGGCTTTGTAGACGCTCCATGCGGCAACTGTCCAGTATTTGATCTATGTGGAGACGAGGGAGAGATCTCGGCCAGAACTTGTGTCTACTTTGGCCAGTGGCTAGAGACGGAATCTGAACAAATTTAAGGGCATTTAATTTTGTTACGACTGTTAGGGCGGAATGATCGAGATGCATGGATCGAACCATCCATCATTTGAAAGCATAGCGCGGGCGTTTGTGGGTAGACATTATAGCCTGAGTGCGATATACACCATCACACTGGGCTTAGTCAAAAATACTAGGTCTTATTCTTTCCTATATCGTCACCTCTTATCAATCACACGATACCAATCATTTTGTGTGCTTACCCCCTCTCTTTGACCGAGTTGTTGATGGCCTCGGAGACATTGGTGGACACAATGCTTCTCAAGGCGTTACCCACGCCACAAAGTCTCCGGAATCCTCCCAGGCCACCCTCACGTCAGCTATCCTGAATAAACCTGTATGTTCACCTCCGCACTTACTATTTAACCGGAAGCCTATAGGAGACGAGGTCGTACTAAACGATCCACCCGATAGAAGAACTATATACGCACAAAAAGAACCTTCAAATCCAGAGACATTGCACTGCTGCTACTTGACGAAACTCTCGGTCAACAAGATTCTATCTTCACTTCCCATATCACTCAGGACGACTGAACCATACCAACCCCCCATATTACCAATGTCCAGCCAGACGAACATCCCTGTCGCTAGCGACTTTCTCGACGCCAAAGCCGCCGAGCAGTACGAACATGCCGAAAACGCGACACGCCCCTTTGCTAAAATGATTGTCGAGAAGTCTGGTATTGCCCAGGCGATCGAGTCGGGAGAGGAGGTTCGTGTCCTTGATTTTGCGTGCGGGACTGGTGCGGTGATTCAGGAGGTGTATGACAGTGTGCCAAAGGAGAAATGGGGACAGTTGAAAGTTATGGGTACGGATTTCAGTCCGGCGATGTTGGAGTACCTGGGTAAGAGGGGGGAGAGGAATGGATGGACGAGCTTGGAAACCAAGATTGTGGATGGGAATGTAAGTTTTTCAAGTCACAAAGCACTCTCGACACATACATACATGGTATGCTAACTAAGATGCCCTGTACAAGGATGATATTACCAAGTCTCTTCCAGCGTCGACATACACGCATATATTCGTCTCATTTGCCATTACCTCGTTGCCCTTGCACACGCTCCAGCGCCTAAACTCTCTCTTGCGGCCCAACGGATTCATTGCAATAACCTCTTGGGTCACCATGCCATGGTATCCGATCTTTGCCCGCAGCATCAGTCTGATGTCTCCACCACAGCCTTACTTACCCACGATGAAAGAAGTCAAAGACATGTTTTGGAGAGACTGGACTTCCAAGTCTTATATGGATCAACAGTTGCAGGAAGCGGGATTTTCGCATACGAGTGTCATAACCGAGAAGAAGACGGCATGCGTTGGGAGGCCAGATACATTTGTGACCAGTATGAAGTTTCCGCTGGGCATAGTTGCGAAGACGTGGTGGGAAGAAGATGGTAGAATGGAGAAACTTCAAGAGGTGAGCATCACTATGAAGAAGGTTGTTGCAGAGTATGCTGGAGAGGGAGGAGTGGCGGAGTTGGAGTTTGAGGGAATCGTTGGGTGGGGGTGGAAGAGTGGGTAGCAGCGCTTTGTGTTCAATCCATAGTCTTGTGAAAAACTTTGATTGAGCATTACATGTCAGGATATGCGTGTGAAAGTTTAAGGGGGAAGATCCCGCAGCGATCCGGATTAGACCGGATCCGGCGGAAGTCAGCTTACTAGCTTGACTTGCCAACCCATTTCGTACGTGATAGTGCGACTAATTTGAGAGACTGCTCAAGGATTAATACACTAGGATGTATGGAGGGTGACATGCTCTAGTGTCTTGTGTGGACTGTTCGTAGATGCGAAACATGGTCTGCAACAGATATGGCAAGCTTGCTATGCAATCATCCGGGGAATTACCCAGACCGCCACTGATTGCTTTGATCCTCTCTACATATTGAACATGCATTCGATAGATAGGGGTAAACTCTCCTAAGCTCGGACACTCATCGATCAAAGGACAAGACCCGATGAGCCATAGGAGCATTCTCCGGAGTTATGCTCTATCGAGGGCTAGATCTGTTGATACGAATGCACCAATTGTGCCTTGACGCATTATGCAGATTCTGCATACCCATGATGTTGGTGTGTATTTGTGGTGTGATAATAGGGAGTATTCTTGTGATTTATGTGATTTCTCTAGGAAAAAATACAACCCGAATCAATGTTGACAGCAAATAAATATGCTCGTCAACAAGGACAAAAGATGAAAGAACAGTGATTAGTTCCTGGGTCACCAACGAATATTATGCTCCAGTATATGAGTCCCAGCTACACACAGTCAGGGCGTAATAGTGTGGCTGAGGTGGGATGGTTTCTCTCCAGCCTACGGATAGGGAGGCTTTTCCATGTCACGGTCTCGGCTTTGAGGGTTTCTAATTTCGGATCTGATAGAAGACACACACTGTATAGCAGCTAACGATAGTAGCGTAGTAGTAGCGTAGCTACTTCGGCAATACCGGTCTTCCCGCTTCCTGGTGTTGGCTATCTAACGCGATTAGCCTACATATTGGCCAATGACTTTTTAGTTGATTTATAGGCAAGTATAACCCCTGCTGAATACTGCTGATCCCTATAAGCTTACTTTGGGACAAAGTGTCTATAAAAACTGTTGAAGTTGCACTTCGAGTCGCATCATACAATCTCAAATCTCTTTTTTTTCAAATCAACCTGGATTGACTTGCAAGTGCATAGCATTAAGAATTCCTCAACATGCGTTTCTCCGCCATCATATTCTCTCTGGCTTTTGCCTCCACTGTTGCAGCCCAATGTGACGTTGTTGGCAGTAAGTGTCCCAACGTCTTGCGCATCAAACATATAACTAACCAGGCTACAGAGAGTTGCACGTCGTCACTCAACTGTACCTCTAATCGATGCAGTAAGCCACATCATGTTTCGAAAATAGTACAATTGGTTCTAACCGTACATTAGAGGACGGAAAGTGCGTTGGCTGTGCTTCAGTTGGAGGGCCTGGTTTACAAATAGGAGGTAGGTTACTATAGAAGCCTGAGTCCTCCTGAAATTCTTTTTCAAAATGAATCAGGCTACGAAATAGTATATTGAAGCGACTAACACTGTACAGATGAATGCCCGGGTGTGGGGAATGATGTGTGCTGCAGTAGCAAATGCAAAAGTAAGCAGACTTGTATTGCCAGGCCGTTCTAACTTTTACTAATAACAAATACCTGTAGGGGATCCTGCATCCAGCACTGGATTTCGATGCCGATATATCTGCTGAATAGATAGCATAAGGGCTTCAGAATTAGGTCTAGATAAATATTTGAACTAGTTACGTTGGTTGCTCCGATTCGGCCCCTAATTCCCCGTGTGTGATCATGTCTCGTGTGATACGCCTAGCGCGCCCCGGACGCACGTTCCCGCAAGCGTCGCAGTCGGGGCCCAGCGGCGATCAGCCGGCGCAGCACCTCGTGGCTTCCCATCTGACCTGACTTGACTTGACTTGGCTTGACTTGACTTGACTTGACATCTGCCATGTACGAGCCTGGCGGTTGGAGATAGACACAGAACCCCGTCCCCGTCCCCGCATCGCCCTCTATCGCCTCATCGTCCCCGTATCGTCCTCAGACTGTCTCGTCGTCGCTGAGCCTTGTGCTCCCTCAACATCCACCATGTCGGGTGCTCGCCCCCTGCTGTCGAATCGCGCGTCGTCTGATATCAGCGGCGGTCGCGACTTTGCAGAAGAAGAAGCTCTGCTCGCCGGTCGCCCGACAAGACACACAGAGAAGAGACTCTCACAGTCACAGAAATGGAGGGAAGTAGGACTGTTTGTCTGGGCCGTGGTCGCTACAGGTGCTGTCGTTGTGCTCGGTATCCTCTTGCAAAGCTCGAGCACCGACTCCAACACTCCCCAGCCAAATGGCAAGAGGAACCTCATCTTCATGGTCTCTGATGGCATGGGCCCTACCTCGCTGTCGCTCACACGATCCTTCATGCAGTTCCAGAATGGCGCTCCCTTCAGTGAACAGCTCGTCATCGACCAACACCTTATCGGCCAGTCACGAACACGGTCCTCCTCCTCGCTCATCACTGACTCGGCCGCTGGTGCTACGGCCTTTTCTTGCGCGCAGAAGAGCTACAATGGCGCCATCTCCGTAACCCCGGACCACGAGCCATGCGGTACCGTGTTGGAGGCGGCCAAGAAGGCGGGATACATGACGGGCTTGGTAGTCACAACGCGCATCACTGATGCCACACCGGCGTGCTTTGCGGCGCATGTTAACATGAGATCCGAGGAGGACCGCATTGCCGAGCAGATGGTGGGAGACTATCCGCTTGGACGCGTGGTTGACCTTATGTTTGGTGGTGGCCGCTGCCACTTTCTCCCCAACTCGACCGGTGATTCGAGCTGTCGCGCCGATGACAAGGACGTTGTTGGGCTGGCCAAGAAGAACGGCTTCAATTACGTCTCGGACCGTGCTGGGTTCGATAAACTAAAAGGAGGAGCTGCGCTCGAAATGCCCATGCTGGGACTCTTCGCCGCCACGGACATTCCGTATGAGATTGACCGCCGCAACGAGAACGATGTCTACCCGAGCTTGCACGAGATGGCCGAAGCAGCCATGAAGGCACTCGGCGATGCAACCAGGAACAGCGAGAAAGGATTCTTCCTTATGATTGAGGGATCCAGGATTGACCACGCTGGCCACCACAATGACCCTGCTGCCCAGGTCCACGAGGTTCTCGCATATGACAAGACTTTCAACAGTGTGCTCGATTTCATCAAGAACGAGAAGACGCAGACAGTCATGGTATCGACATCTGACCACGAAACCGGTGGTCTGGCTGTGGCTCGACGTACGTCTATCCTAATGCTGTAAGAGACTGATGCTAACATGTCCAACAGAACTCCACTCCGAATACCCTGAATACGTCTGGTATCCCTCTCCTCTTGCCAACGCCTCTCACTCCGCCGAACACCTCACTCTCGCCTACAACACATACCTCGCAACGAACCCTTCTGCCGACCAAACCGCTGAATTTGTCCGCAAATCCATCGCCACCGGTCTGGGCATCCACGACTCTACCTCTGATGAGATCACCAAGCTTGTCAAGGAACCCGCGACTGCACTCTACCAATATGCGGATATGATATCCCGCCGTGCGCAGACCGGATGGTCGACTCACGGCCACAGCGGTGCAGATGTGAACATCTACACATCTGACCCTGAAGCTGCGCAAGCGCTCAAGGGGAACCATGAGAATACCGAGGTCGGAGACTTCCTGAGGAATTACCTCGATGTCGATGTCGAGGCTGTGACCAAGGAACTGCGAGAGAAGGGCAATGGATTGAAGGTCCAGGATGTCAATGGTGCAGAGGTGAGCTGGATGGGCAAGATCCCAGATGCAGGCGAGAGGCTGGATGGACAGACGCATCTGGCAAGTTACTCTGGGGACTTCAAGAAGAGGGATGGCGGTGTCGTCCATGGGGAAGACTGCGGATGTGGACATTGAGCTTTTTTTTTTTCGTTGATGTGATATGAGCGTTTGCTATGTCTCTATATTTTGCATGGACTTCATTGAATATTTTCCATAGTCGTCAGCGTTTTTGTCACGTTTGGTCTTTTGGGATATGCGCATAGAATAATTCGATTTATGCTCATTTCTATTTTACACATTTCTACTCGGAGGGAACTATTAACTAGTTTGATTTTTTAACACAATGTGCTATTTATGCAGTTTCATCAAATTCTTCCAGTATCCCATATGCCAATCTTTTTCTTCGCTACCCTACTTTCTAGCAATATTTTTCAACTACCAAATTGTCTTGTATGCGATCAACGTACAAGAGAGGAAAAGAAAAATAGTGTCTCTTAACTAAATAAAGATATTGGCCAAATGTTTATAGTTTTACTAGCCTTCTCTACGACAATAGGATTTTCCAATTTTTTTTTAATTTTTTTTCGTTAGTCGTGAATTTCTAGAAAATAAAATTAATACCCCGGTGCGATACAACACAAATTTTTCTTATAACTATTTTTATTCATAGATTAACTACTCTTTATCGTATGCAGTAACTATATATCTGTTATATGTGCGTGATAATTAGAATAGGTGCATAGTTATCGCATGCTTTGCACGCTCCGCAAAGCACCATATCAACATCTGCACGTCGCATACTGAAGTTGTTGGCAGCACAGCTCACTCCCTGTTCGCAAAAAGAAAAAGAAAATCAGGAAAAGGGCACATGTAGTTATAGAGAAAAAATACTGATAATACTACTACAAACATATTTCGATACTTTAAGCAACAAAGTGACCAATGCCAGAACACAAAAAGGCATCGTACCATCAAACAGACACCTTGACAATGACTCTCCCACACAAACGCCTCGCTAAAAGGAAAAAAAAAGACATGGCTCAACATGCAATGGACATCGCGCCTAGCGACTCCGCCAAAGATCCGAAATAACGTTCCTCCTAGCACCCCCAGAGGCACAAGTCCGAATCACGTTAGTCAAGAAGATTAGTTTAGAAATTCGTCCGTTGACAGAAGGCAGAACTAGGTCTAGGACTAAACACCAAAATCATTACCAAATGACCCACTGCCGTATGTCCAGTCTGGCTGTGTATCCAGCAGCCAAGAGACGGAATCGAACATCTCGAAGCTATTGGCGCTAGCCATGCCATTTGTTAATTGGAGAGGCATACTGAGTGTGTTGATATGGGGGTTGAAGTTTGCTAGAGTATGTGCGGGGTTGTCGGCCACAAGCCCTGAAGGTGGTGTGGAACCGCCTGAATCTGGGTTTGTAGGGTTTGTTGTGACGGTTTGTTCGAGTTGTTCTGCCGCGCCATTGACCTGCGCCTCGCGCCAACGCCACGCGCAGTCAAATACCACGCTCATGCTCATTCGGCTTCGGATGATGAGGCCGAGAGGGTCGTCTAGCAAAGTGGCGCTGCTTCGTCTTTGGTCTTGTTGTTGCTGCTGGCGCTGATTGTGGTGGTTGAACATGCTATTGTTCACCCCCGCGTTGCTAAGGGAGGGCGATTGCGACATACTATGCAGGCTGCGCCCTCTAGAACTTTCCTTCCAGAGCTGCGCCAGTACTTCAGCGAATCGATCTAAAAGGTCGTTGGACCAGACCTTGGCTTTCCTCAGCGCGTCGACAGTTTGTAGTACGAAGTGCCGACCTTTTTCCACTGGCAGTTTACTGGCAAAGTCGGAGTTGAGGAGTTTGAGCAGGGCGAATCCAGCCGCGAGAGCCATCTGCATGACGTAGTACGGAACGTAGGGTAGCTTCCCGTCGCTCTGCAACTTGAAAACGCGCTCAAGGTAAGCTGTTGCGGCAAAATATAGGGCAACAAGGTCATCACGCCGCTCCAATCGGGATTCTGCACTAAAGAAAGAATACAGATGAAGGTGTAGTGAGACAGCATGGTGGTATAGGGCTTCCAAGTCTATCGCGTATTAATCAGATGAAGCTGGACCCAATAGAAGCAGCAAAACTTACCACTATCTACGCCATCCAGAGAGCTGTTATCCTCTCTGACGCGCTCCTCTTTCAAGCGATCAGCTTCGAGGCTCATGTAGCTAATGGCAGCGCCTTCAGCAAATCGACGGCTATTAACCGAATACAGTAGCTTGTTGATTCTGCTTGCTGCCATTTCCTGGCGAAGTCGAACGAACAGTGTTGGCGGTATGATGCGCATATGCTCCTCATCATCTACCCGGAAATCAAGAGTGGTATCGTAAAGCGTGATGGAGGGCTGTCCATTTCCTGTCGATACCCTATACGTTGTTAGCTTTGATCGTGAATACCGAGGAAGATTGGCTTTACGTTTGAGCTACAATGTTGCAGACAGCCCATGTCCTTAAACGATCGTGTATGTCCTCTTGCCGCAAGCGCATCTTTGTCCTAGAAAAGTCATCAGGGTGTGTAGGCTGGTGTAGGCCTATTTGCATAGCGACCTGCATCATGGCACCACACAGAATGAAGGTTGGGTCCGTCACTGTTCGTTCTGCCGGCAGGGGCCAGGTACAGAGAAGACAAAGGGCCTTGACAACGTGATGGTTCGGCTGATTTCTTATCGAATCCCATAGTAAATCACTGAGTGGTTTGGCTAGTTCCTTGAGGAGAGAAGGCCGAGGTGCGTAGCGCCGAGCAGCGACAGCGATGATAGCCCAGAACAACAGCTTATGGTCTTGGGAATAGTATTCGTCAGGCGACCGTACCTGGTCCAGGAATGGCAAAAATGGGTGGTATAACTGAAAATACTCGGTGAACAAGTCGTTGACCTCGCTATGCCCGAGCCGCACTTCGCCAGCGCCGAGTGAAAAGAACATGGGAGAACCACTGCGCAAGTCCAGCAGCGATGTCGCTGCTACTTGAGTGTGTTGTGTCTGTAAAAAGGCGTCGTCCTCGACCTTGGGTACTGGACCAGGAGTGAAGCTGTGGCTACTTGACGACTGCTGCGGAGCTTTGACGACTGGCTGGTTGGATGCGGACTGGCCCTCGTACATGGCCAGCCTCTCGCGCAAGTACTCCATTTCCTTCTCCATCTCGGCATTGCGGTTGCGCTTTCCTATGCGCTTGAAGTTGGGCTCGATGACGCATCGTAGGTTTTGCTTCTGGCACCGGGCGCAGCTGACGAAAGGGTCTTGCTGGACGTTGCATTTGAGCTGCGAAAAATTAACGTTAGCGATAAGAACAAGAATAAGCACGAAAACAGGAGGGCTCTGGCATACGCCGCATCCTATTCTTCACGGGGATCTGCGTTTTCTTGGCTCACCTTCTGTTGGCGACACTCGTTGCATGCGCGCTTCACGGCGGTATTGCGCCGCGACGATGAGGACGGGCGCGCTTCTCCGTCGCCATTTTCTTCTTCGTCGCTGGATGCCGAGCGTTTGAATCCGCGCGCGTGTGTGCTGTTGGGGCTGGCGAAAGGGTGTGGAAGGCCTTGGAGTCCCGGTGTCGTCGGGGACATGGAATGTAACATATTGCTCGACATGGGCGACCGATATCGCAGGCAAGTTAGGGTGTCGAGGTGAGTGGAAGTGGGGGGCGCACTGGTTGTGTGTCCGAGGCCGCCAGCGCAAAATGTCGCCCTCACCCGGGGCGCCAAAAGTCTGACTCCAAATACCGGCACCACGGCAGAAGACACCCTCGAGACTCCGCGTCGTTCGCAATCCCAAGTCCCACGCTCCAAGCTTCTAATGCAGGCATCCACCCGCCCGCCGCTCACGAGCCCTGACAAGCTTCTACACGAACGCCTCCACGTCGCCAATCATAGCTCGGGACCCATGCTCGAGTCGTGGCTTCGCAGCCTTGATTCTGGCTGAATGCACCGTGGCTATCCGACACATTCTTCCCTTCACGGCGTGGTGTATTGGCTCCTCAGTCACAGCTGACATCGCCATCGACACGCAGAGGATAAGACAAGTTACGACCCTGAGTACCCAGGCTACGGCATGCGATACAACTACATGGAAATAATAATAATAATAATCTAAGACATCATCGTCTGAGCACAGGCTGGCATTGAGATGCAGTAAGTTGTATCTTTGAGCGCTGCACTGGCGCAACAGCACCTGGACAAGCGAAGAAAGCTTCAGGCGCAACGCGATTTGCATTGGAATACGGCGTCGGGGCAGGCTTGCAAGCCACTAAGCCCTCATACTGGCATCACACTACAGCTTCCTTGGAAAAAGTCGTATCGTAGCTTGTGGATGTATTCGTGATCCTACTCAGCTACATCCTGGCCGTGTGGCGCAGAAATCTTCTTGATATCGTAAAAGCCGACCGAACCAGGAGACTGCCCATAATGCACGTAAACACCGTTGACCCAGTTTTTGACATGCTAAACCCCTTCATCCTACAACGCAACCGCTTAACGCTTCTTTTGCTGGGACTCCTTGAGCACCTTCTTGACAACCTTCTGCTCCTCAATCAGGAAAGCACGGACAATGCGGTCCTGAACGCAGTTGGCGCATCGCGATCCACCGTAGGCGCGCTGAACGGTCTTCTTGGGGCGGGAAACCTGGGCGTACTCGCGGGGGCGAAGGGCGGGAACACCCTGGAGCTTGGTACCGCAGTCCTAGCAATCGTCAACAGCACGTCCCTGACGCCGTGTCCATTTCAACTTACACCGCACTTGGGGGCAGTGCCCTTCTTCTTGATGTGCAGGTAACGGAGCTCACCACCGGGAGTCTTGATGATGCGGACCTTCTGGCTCTTGGTGTTGTATGGCGCACGTCGCCTCTGCCCACTGTCAGCCTCAAATCCCAATCTTCTTTTTCTCCAATGCTCTCTCAGTCGCCAGGTCCAGCTCTCGAGATTGCGGTGCGACGTACGTAGGTGAGTCTGTTGGAAGGCATCGTGATAGATTTCCCGGGGAGTCAGTGGGTAATTGTCTGCAGCTGTGTGAGCGTTATCGTCGCGGAAGTGGCGTGGAGCGTCGTCAAAAATCGTACCTGAGTCTAGAGAGAGAATTAGTATCGAAGAAAAATTCGGGCAGCAGGGCGTCGGTGCAACTTACCACTGGGGTGCTGTGTCGTTAGTGAGGTCGTCGAGGGATCAAAATTCAGGTGTTCTGCAATTCTCGCTTACGTCGACCTGGCGCTAGTGGGCTAGGCACAAGCTAGCGTGCAGCGACCCACATCCCTGGTCACGTGCCATCGCTGCTGTCTGCAGATGTCGCGAAGACAAAAGTTCATGCACGCCACTAGCGATCCATCTCCATCACCTTTCCCACACAACGCGCGGGGTTGTATCTCTGCATTGTGTGCGCCGCCACTCTTTCGACTCTCGATCCATTGGAGGTTTTCGTTAAGCGTGCGCGCCGACGCGACTCTCACCTTCTTCGACCGCGGCGCCGTCCGCAAAGCTCAGGACGAGACTCCTAAGCTTGTCGCGACTATCTGCGCTCAGCCGACTCGCGCAGGACAGTGCAGCACCAGGGCCGTTTTCTAAACTTTCTAAAGGTAGGAAAGCTTCCGGCCCCATCGTTCTTTGCGTTTGCCAGGCGTAGCAAGGAGCTTGTGTGAGACCTCTCTCTGCCAGCCTTTCGCCTTCGACACCTGCGTCGCACACCCGCTCTCGTCGCGCTCCGAAGCCTTGTCTGACAGCAGCAGCAATTTCTTCCCTTTCATAATAATCAACATGGATTTCCCTCCGCCCCCTCCACCACCGCCTCCGCCAGGCCCTCCACCGCCAGGTCCTCCAGGTTCCGAATATGCGCCACCACCACCGCCCCCTCCGCCTCCGCCAGGCGCTCCAGGCGTTCCAGGCATGGCTGGGCCTCCTGGTATGCGCCCACCGGTCGATCCTCAGATTGCCAAGTTTGCGCAGAAGAAGAAGGACTGGTTGAGGCAACAGCGTCAAAGGTTCGGCGAAAAGCGCAAAGCTGGATTTGTCGAGACACAGAAGGCGGATCTTCCACCAGAGCATTTGCGCAAGGTCTTCAGGGATATTGGTGATGTATCTCAGAAGAAGTTCACTTCAGACAAGCGGAGCTATCTTGGTGCGCTAAAGTTCATGCCTCATGCTGTTCTGAAGCTCCTCGAGAACATGCCCATGCCCTGGGAGAGTAGACGTGATGTAAAAGTCCTCTACCACACCAACGGGTGCTTGACTCTGGTGAATGAAGTGCCTCGTGTGATTGAGCCTGTGTTCCACGCGCAATGGGCCGCTATGTGGCTAGCCATGAGAAAAGAAAAGAGTGACCGACGACATTTCAAGCGAATGCGTTTCCCACCGTTCGACGATGAAGAGCCGCCACTGTCATACTCAGAGAACATTGAAGACGTAGAGCCTCTTGAGCCCATCCAGTTGGAACTCGATGAAGATGAGGATAGCCCTGTGTATGAGTGGTTTTACGAGCACCGACCTCTTCTTGACACTCCACACGTGAATGGGCCCAGCTACGAGACCTGGAATTTGGACCTACCTCAGATGGCGACTTTGTACCGTCTGAGCAAACAGCTTCTCAGCGATATCGTAGACAAGAACTACTTTCACATGTTCGACCTTGACAGTTTCCAGACTGCGAAGGCGCTCAACGTTGCGATACCTGGAGGACCCCGCTTCGAACCTCTTTACAAGGACATTGACCCGAATGACGAGGACTTTGGCGAGTTCAACGCGATCGACCGCATCATCTTCCGGTCTCCCATCCGCACAGAATACCGTGTATCATACCCATATCTTTACAACTCGCTTCCACGCAGTGTCAAGCTGGCTTGGTACTCGTACCCGCAGGTTGTCTACGTCCGCGCAGAAGATCCGGATCTACCAGCATTCTATTTTGACCCTGGAATCAATCCCATCTCTTCCCGGGCTGTTGCTCCGAAGAACCTCTCCGTCAGCCACGAGGACATGGTCTTTGGTGACGCAGATGAGGATGACGAGGACGACTTTCAGATGCCCGAAGATATGGAGCCATTCATGGCGGATGAGGAGATATCTACACCAGAGACTGCATCAGCCATTGCACTCTGGTGGGCACCTCATCCCTTCGACAAACGATCAGGCCGTATGGTTAGGGCACAAGACGTTCCCCTGGTTAAGCAATGGTACCTCGAGCATGTGCCCGCAGGCCAGCCAGTCAAGGTCAGGGTCTCGTACCAAAAGTTGTTGAAGACGTATGTCCTGAACGAGCTCCACAAGAAGCCACCTCAAGCTCAAAACAAGCAAAACTTGATGAGGACATTGAAGGGCACAAAGTTCTTCCAGCAGACCAAGATTGACTGGGTCGAGGCTGGCTTGCAGGTGTGCCGCCAGGGTTACAACATGCTGAATTTGCTTATCCACCGCAAGAACTTGACTTACCTGCATCTTGATTATAACTTCAACCTGAAGCCAGTGAAGACCCTCACTACAAAAGAACGAAAGAAGTCACGTTTTGGAAATGCTTTCCACCTGATGCGTGAGATTTTGAGGTTGACGAAGCTCATCGTCGACGCTCAGGTGCAGTATCGCTTGGGCAACATCGATGCTTTCCAACTTGCTGATGGTATCCTCTATGCCTTCAACCACGTTGGTCAGCTCACTGGTATGTACCGGTACAAGTACAAGCTGATGCACCAGATCCGCTCCTGCAAGGACCTGAAGCATTTGATCTACTATCGATTCAATTCTGGTCCTGTTGGTAAGGGCCCCGGATGTGGTTTCTGGGCTCCTGCCTGGAGGGTGTGGCTATTCTTCATGCGAGGCATCATCCCTCTGCTCGAGCGCTGGCTAGGCAACCTGCTTTCACGTCAGTTTGAGGGCAGACACAGCAAGGGTGTCGCGAAGACGGTCACCAAGCAGCGAGTAGAGTCGCACTTCGATCTCGAACTTCGTGCTGCTGTCATGAGCGACCTCATGGACATGATGCCCGAAGGTATCAAGCAAAACAAGGTCAACACCGTTTTGCAGCACTTGTCGGAAGCATGGCGCTGCTGGAAGAGTAATATCCCCTGGAAAGTTCCTGGCTTGCCCGCACCCATCGAGAACATTATTCTCCGTTACGTCAAGAGTAAGGCAGATTGGTGGATCTCAGTTGCCCACTACAACCGCGAACGTATCCGAAGAGGTGCCACTGTGGACAAGACTGTCGCTAAAAAGAACTTGGGACGATTGACCCGTTTGTGGCTCAAGGCTGAACAGGAGCGCCAGCACAACTACATGAAGGACGGTCCTTATGTCTCATCCGAGGAGGCTGTTGCAATTTACACAACTATGGTACATTGGCTGGAAGCCCGAAAGTTCCAACCGATTCCTTTCCCCAGTGTCTCATACAAGCACGACACGAAGATTCTTATCCTGGCGCTCGAGCGTCTTAGGGAAGCCTACTCTGTCAAGGGCCGTCTCAATCAGAGCCAGCGTGAAGAATTGGCACTCATTGAACAGGCATACGACTCTCCTGGAACAACACTTGCTAGGATCAAACGCTTCTTGCTCACACAGCGTGCGTTTAAGGAAGTCGGTATCGACATGAACGACAATTACAGCAGCATTAACCCTGTCTACGACATCGAGCCAATGGAAAAGATCACAGACGCGTACCTTGACCAATACCTGTGGTACCAGGCCGATCAGCGACACCTGTTCCCGGCTTGGATCAAGCCTTCAGACTCCGAAGTTCCGCCTCTCTTGACATACAAATGGGCCCAAGGAATCAACAATCTCGACCAGGTTTGGGAGACCAAAGATGGCGAATGCAACGTCATGATTGAAACTCAGCTTTCAAAGGTCTACGAGAAGATTGACTTGACGATGCTGAATCGTCTGTTGCGTCTCATCATGGACCACAACCTTGCGGACTACATTACAGCCAAGAACAACGTCCAGCTCAACTACAAGGACATGAACCACGTCAACGCCTATGGTATGATCCGTGGTCTGCAATTCTCCGGCTTCGTATTCCAGTACTACGGTCTCGTCCTGGACATCTTGCTGTTGGGCCTGCAGCGCGCCAACGAGATTGCTGGCGCCCCTGAGAGCCCTAACGATTTCTTGCAGTTCAAGGATAGAGAAACTGAGGTCCGCCACCCCATTCGACTCTACACCAGGTACATCGACCGTATCTGGGTCTTCTTCAGGTTCACTGCCGACGAATCACGAGACTTGATTCAGCGGTTCTTGACTGAGAACCCTGACCCTAACTTCGAGAATGTCATTGGGTACAAGAACAAGAAATGCTGGCCGCGCGATTCTAGGATGCGATTGATGCGCCACGATGTCAACCTTGGTCGTGCTGTCTTCTGGGACTTGAAGAACCGACTGCCACGATCTGTTACAACTATTGAGTGGGATGACACCTTTGCCAGTGTCTACAGCCGTGACAACCCCAACTTGCTCTTTTCGATGAATGGTTTCGAGGTGCGCATTCTGCCCAAGATCCGAAACCTGACTGGCGAGTTCCCCGTCAAAGATAGTGTTTGGTCGCTTGTCGACAACTCCACGAAGGAGCGCACAGCAGACGCCTTCCTGCAGGTCACGGAGGAGGACATCCAGAAATTCAACAACCGCATCCGACAGATCTTGATGTCTTCTGGATCTACCACTTTCACAAAGATCGCAAACAAGTGGAACACAACTCTCATCGCGCTGTTTACGTACTACCGTGAGGCTGCGGTGTCGACAGTCAACCTGCTCGATACTATTGTCAAGTGCGAAACCAAGATCCAGACGCGTGTCAAGATTGGCTTGAACTCAAAGATGCCGTCTCGTTTCCCTCCCGCAGTTTTCTACACGCCCAAGGAGCTTGGTGGTCTGGGTATGATCTCTGGGTCGCATATTCTGATTCCGACAAGCGACAAGCGATGGTCCAAGCAGACCGACACTGGAGTCACCCACTACCGCGCAGGTATGTCGCATGACGAAGAGACACTGATCCCCAATATCTTCCGCTACATTATTCCGTGGGAGTCAGAGTTCGTCGACTCGCAGCGCGTGTGGATGGAATACTCGCAGAAGCGACAAGAAGCACAACAACAAAACCGACGACTCACTCTTGAAGACCTGGAAGACAGTTGGGACCGTGGTCTACCTCGTATTAACACGCTATTCCAAAAGGATCGTAGCACGCTTAGTTTCGACAAGGGTTTCCGCGCGCGGACCGAGTTTAAGATCTACCAACACATGAAGAGCAACCCCTTCTGGTGGACAAGTCAACGACACGACGGAAAGCTTTGGAACCTTAATCAATACAGAACTGACGTCATTCAGGCGTTGGGAGGTGTAGAGACAATTTTGGAGCATACGCTGTTCAAGGCGACCGCATTTCCATCATGGGAGGGCCTCTTTTGGGAAAAGGCTTGTCTTGCTAATGGCACGAGGCTCCTTCGCTATGACGGTTCCGAAGTCCTGGTTGAAGATGTCAAAGAGGGTGATTTGCTACTGGGTCCTGACGGTACAGCTCGACGTGCTTTCAACATTGTTCACGGAACGGAAGCTTTGTACCGGATTAAGGTAGGCGGCCGGAAGGAAGATTTAGTGGTCACAAAGAATCACATCCTTGTGCTTCACAAGGAAAAGGGTTATGGGAACCAGTACCAAGGACTGAGTACTGAAGATCACCATTCCCGATTTGCTGCCCAACTGGACAACCTTCCCGAATTAAGCTCTGATCCTGCGGCTGAGAATAGGCCCAACAACTTGGTGAAAGCTCGACCAGATTTCACCTCGGCATTCAAGAGTGCGCTTGCTTGGCTCCTGAAGGCTGAGCGTGGGAAGAAAGGGGCTGATACGATTCGGAACACTCTCAACGGTACCACTGGTGTCACTAGTCGGCAAGAATCCTACATCGTGAATATTCCGGTCGGCAGGGGTAGCAGGGCTGAGTGGGCGACATTTGCATGGGGAAATCCGAACCGGACGAATCTTCAGGGTCATGCAAACCATCCGCCACAATTCTTCGAGACCAAGGAACTCGCTTTCGCTGCCGCTGTTGCAAAGAGCCGTGAGATTCATGAACAGGGTGAAATTACTCTTGCGAACCTGCGTCAGCGGTTCGAAGAGAAGTCTGCTAATGGAAGGGGTGGTGAAATCCGCCTTGATGCTGGCTTGCCCAATATGTTCCTTCTTTGGAACAAGAATGGTTCTTCTCTCAAGATCAGGGTATACTGTTCGCGGAATTATACAAAGTATGGTCGGTCTTATTCTTTCCCGGCTCTCCCTGATGACAACGCTGGCTCTGTTGAAGACCCCGAAGATGAAGAACAGGATGCCTTGCTTCTGGACATGGATAAACCTGAGGTTTCAGTATCAGAGCGTTTCGACACTGTCGAAATGACTGCAGAGGAGTTCGCTGCCCTGGACCCAGCGGTTCAAGAGAAGCACCGGCTGTTCAGGTGTCCTGGTTTTGAGCTTCCGGAGGAAAAGGTTCCTGTCCATCCCTACTTCCTTGGGCTTTGGCTGGGTGACGGCAACCGCAAGAGCACCACCATCTACTCCAACCATGAGGCTGAAGTTCGGGATTTCCTGGCCGCCTATGCTGCTGAGTTGGATCTTCATTTTGTCTGGCATGGTCAATTGGGCTATGCTACTGTCGGCCGGACACGCCTTGCTGGTCAGCCTTTGCCGGCTGTCAATGAAGCAAAGGCCCCTGAAAGACCAGAGATTCGGAGATCCCGCCAGACCATCAACAAAATGCGCATTTCTGCTGGCTGGACTTTTCAGGAGAATCGGCAACCAGGTCAACAGAGGCTTTGGATTCCCCCTACGGATACAGCTGGGGGTGAAAACCTGTCCGGTCAGAAGCGTGAGCGTGGTTCCAGTTTTTCCTCTTCGCCAAACCGCCGCCAGCGCTCTCGTCAGGAGGCTGAAATGCCTTCTTCTTCGTCGCTTCCTTTGCCTGCTTCGTCGACTGGTATGGAAAATGTTCCCGAAAGTACTTTCCAACTCATGGCAAGTTCTATACCAGCAGAGCCCCTTTCCCAGCTTCTGTCCGATGATGAACTTCTGGGTATTGCTGGACCTGCCTCTGTTCCGGAAGAGAAGGATGTCACTGCAGAGACAACCGAGCCTGCCATTGATCCCGAAGATGACGAGGAGCTTGCTGAATACCTCGACCTCATTGAGGTTGAGAGTGACGATGAAGAGGAAGAGGAGAAATTCAGCAGTGACGAAATCGAGTTCATCAACAAGGATCTTGGACATCGTGTATCTCGGTTTGAGCGACAGCGAATTACCCGCCTGGAAGCCGGTCGCAGGATTCATGGCGAGCTACGTCCGGAAGAAGAAGACCAGCTGGTTGAAGACATTGTGGAACATGATGAAAACACCAATGGCGTCAACAAACTTCGCACTGCACTCGATGGACTTGGGGTTTTGTCTGGTCGGGAAACTGGTCCTGCAGCAGACCGGAAATGCATTCCGCAAATATACCTCAAGAATTCCCGTGCTGTTCGTTTGGCCGTCCTTGCTGGGTTGCTCGACACTGATGGTTGGTACATTCACCCGGAAAACATGTTCGGCTTCAGTCAGAGTGAACGATGGCACAAGGCACTCTTCTGGGACACTGTGGCCTTGGCCCGGTCCTTGGGTTTCGGTGTCTGGACCACTACACGGGATATGTGGAACCCTACTCGGACTGAGAAGTTTCCTCAGCTTCTCGCTCAAATCTCAGGAAATATTGCTGAGATTCCATGTCTCCTTGCACGCAAGAAGGGTTGTGAACGCTACATTCCTCAGATGCACAGTTTCATGATCAAGGATATCACCCTGGAAACCTCTCCCACGGCTTGGTCTGGATTCCGGGTTGACAAGGACCAACTTTATCTCCGACACGATTATCTCGTACTTCACAACAGTGGTTTTGAAGAATCGATGAAATTCAAGAAGCTCACGAATGCCCAACGTTCCGGTTTGAACCAAATTCCCAACCGTCGCTTCACGTTGTGGTGGTCTCCCACCATCAACCGTGCAAACGTCTACGTAGGTTTCCAAGTGCAACTGGACCTTACGGGTATCTTCTTGCACGGTAAGATTCCTACTCTCAAGATCTCGCTTATTCAGATCTTCCGAGCGCATTTGTGGCAGAAGATTCACGAGTCCGTCGTCATGGATCTGTGCCAAGTCTTTGATCAGGAACTTGAGGCGCTTGGTATCGAAACAGTCCAGAAGGAGACTATTCATCCTCGTAAATCATACAAGATGAACAGTTCCTGCGCCGATATCCTGCTTTTCGCCAGTCACAAGTGGAGTGTTTCCCCGCCGTCGATGTTGTACGACACCAAAGATACGATGTCTGCGACAACTACAAACAAGTTTTGGCTCGACGTCCAGTTGCGCTATGGCGACTACGACTCACACGACATTGAACGATATGTACGCGCAAAGTACCTCGACTACACTCAGGACAGCATGAGCATTTACCCATCCGCAACTGGTCTCATGATTGGTATCGACCTGGCATACAACCTCTACTCTGCCTATGGACAGTACTTCCCTGGTCTCAAGCAGCTCATCCAACAAGCGATGGCCAAGATCATGAAGGCCAACCCCGCCCTCTATGTTCTCCGTGAGCGTATCAGGAAGGGTCTTCAGTTGTACGCTTCGGAAAGCTCACAAGAGTTCCTCAACTCTCAGAACTACTCGGAGTTGTTCAGCAACCAGATCCAACTTTTCATCGACGATACCAACGTATACCGTGTAACGATCCACAAGACTTTTGAGGGTAACTTGACAACCAAACCCATCAACGGTGCAATCTTCATCTTCAACCCGCGCACTGGTCAACTGTTCTTGAAGATTATTCACACAAGTGTATGGGCCGGCCAGAAGCGTCTTGGTCAGTTGGCCAAGTGGAAGACTGCCGAAGAAGTGGCCGCCCTTATTCGATCGCTGCCAGTCGAGGAGCAGCCAAAGCAACTGATTGTTACTCGTAAGGGACTGCTTGATCCTCTCGAAGTTCACTTGCTTGACTTCCCCAATATCTCCATTCGCGCCTCGGAGCTGCAACTGCCTTTCCAGGCTGCGATGAAGGTAGAGAAGCTTGGTGACATGATTCTGAGAGCTACTGGACCTCAAATGGTGCTCTTCAACCTGTACGATGAGTGGCTGAAGACAATCTCGTCATACACTGCTTTCTCGAGATTGATCTTGATTCTGCGCGCGCTCCACGTCAACCAGGATAAGACCAAGTTGCTGTTGCGCCCTGACAAGACCGTCATCACCCAAGAACATCACATCTGGCCCTCACTGACAGATGAAGATTGGATCAAGGTTGAAGTTCAACTCAGAGATCTCATCCTGCTCGACTATGGCAAGAAGAACAATGTGAACACGTCGTCGCTTACTAGCAGTGAAGTGCGCGACATCATATTGGGTATGGAGATCTCAGCTCCCTCAATGCAACGCCAACAAGCTGCCGAGATCGACAAGCAACAAGAGGAACAGCAGCAGTTGACAGCCGTCACCACCAAGACCCAGAACATCCACGGCGAGGAGATGGTCGTCACAACAACTTCGCAGTACGAACAGGCCTCGTTTGCATCTAAGACGGAGTGGCGCACTCGGGCTGTTGCCACATCCAACCTGCGCACTCGCGCCAACAACATCTACATCAACTCCGAAGATGTCAAGGAAGAGGGCCACTTTACTTACGTCATGCCGAAGAACGTGCTCAAGCGATTCATCACCATCGCTGATCTGCGTGTCCAAGTTGCGGGTTACCTTTACGGCAAGTCACCGCCTGACAATGACCAAGTGAAGGAGATCAGTACCATTGTGATGATCCCGCAAGTTGGCAACACCCGCGATGTTCAGCTACCAAAGGAGTTGCCCAGGCACGAGTACCTTGACAATCTGGAGCCGCTGGGTATCATCCACACTGTCAGTGGAAACGAGCCACCATACATGCAAGCGAGCGACGTTACTCAGCACGCTCGTCTTATGAACCAGCACGCCAGCTGGGACAAGAAGACTGTTTCGATGACTGTGTCATTCACCCCCGGTTCAGTCTCGCTCGCCGCCTGGGCCCTCACACCTAACGGCTACAAGTGGGGTGCTGAGAACAAGGACACCATGTCTGACAACCCAGCCGGCTTCAGCACCAGTTTTGGTGAGAAGTGTCAACTGTTGTTGTCCGATAAGATCCGTGGTTACTTCCTCGTCCCCGACAACGGTATCTGGAACTACAGTTTCATGGGTAGCGCGTTCGGTACAGTTGAGAAGAAACCAGTGCATGTGCGTCTCGACACACCGGTTCGCTTCTACGACCCTGTGCACCGACCGCTGCACTTCCACAACTTCGCTGAGCTTGAGGATGTTTGGGTCGATAGGGAGAATCAATTTGAGTAAGGTTCAAAGTTTGAATGATGAATTAAGATTTGATAAGAGGAAGCATGGAGAGATTCGCATAATCAGGTCATACCATAATATGTTTGTTTAGGCGTTAAGAGGACCAAGGCGTTTTTGTGCGCTCGAAGATGCATTTGTAGGAGATTGTGGCGATGAGCCCGGAACAAAATGTGCATAGTGTATTATAATCTTGTTCAACGAATGCTATTGAAACGGTGCTATTTACTACATTACACTTCGTTGTATTTGCCACAGCCTACTGGCATCGAAAACTTTCTTGAAAATGAGTATTAGTAGGTACACATCAAAACGCTGCTTTTTACTAATTTACGCTTGACTGTATCTGCCACAGTCCTAAAATTTTAGATGCTTAACCCGGAAATTGTACGACCCAGCTTGCGCCTAAGAGAGTCATGGCATCGCTATGCAGAACTAAGCTACTCTGTCTTTCTCTCCCGATTATCTGTTCCCAGGCCCACAGCACTATCCAGTCCGATGCGCTAACACCCTCGTCGGGCGCTCTCGCGCCGCTGGGTCAAGAAAGGGCGATGGCGTAAGTAGCGGATTATACGTAACAACTATCAATAGCCAATCAATGCAAGCCACACAAAATCCATTTACGCCTTGCAACACACACCTTTCGCCTTGCTCGGCTCAGTGCTGAATGCCATGTCACCCCGCGACGCAGCTGTGTCTTGAGCCGACGAAGTTGACGTCATTGATACCGAAGCCTGCTTCAGAGGACGCTTTTGAGGAATCAAGCGCGCCATCAGAAGCTGAATATCAAGAGTTGGTTCTTCCAGACGAACGCGTCGGATGACAGGCGGACTCAATGGCTCTCTGCCAAAGAATGGATAAAATTGGTATGTCTGCCAGTCTCGGTGTCTGGATTCTTCGATCCAAGGGATGGCGCTATCTTGATATGACCCCTGATACGGCGTGTTAGTATCGGTGGCGGAACGAGGCAAAGATAGTAATGCAACCAAGAGGATTGGTTGTCTGGTGGTTGACGGCAACCGCGCTGGATTCGGAGCCTGGTGCCAAGACGCTCCACACAACCCATAGAAGCACCGCGCCTTATTGACTGTCGGCCTGCGCGCATTCCATTGTAGAAGGAGGTTTGGGACAAGGGAACGCTTATCCAGAGAGTACGATTACCAAGCCCTTGGCGTGCATGCTGATGGTGATTTCTGTCCAGTCGGCCATCTCATTGCTGGCAGCGTTGAGGGCTAGGGCGGAATGGGGAGGTGACAAGGCCGTGAAATGGAGCCCTGCTTGGCGCCCTCCAGTGAAGCTTTGACGGAGTTCTTCTTTTTGCCGCTTAGCTCGGCTTGGCATGTCTTTTTGGAACGTTTCCGCCGCGCCAGTGCCGCGCCCAGACCCGTTGCTCATTCCTATCCTATCTTCACCCAGGGTCGACCACGGTCTTGGATGCCTCCAACAGCGCGCTTAACCGCGGCAACATGCCTGATTATCTGCATGAGCATCCTTCGACCGGACTAGCCGAGATTCCATGGGTCATGGGTATCCTTTCTGGATGTAACCGTGGTGATAACACGGCCTGGGGGTGAGCGGGAGGCGAATTCGATGGCGGCGGAATGCTCCATAGTCGCGTGTCGGCCTGGTGAAAGCCCTGTCTAGTCGTTTGCACCCAGCTGCCCTTGTCTCTATATGAAGGGGGCCGTGTACCCTTCCTCGACACGGAGATGTCCAGGCCCGCCGCTCGTTGGATTGCTCGACTTTCGCGACTCTCGCGCTTCTGCCCTTTTGTTTTCACTCAAGGCTAGACATTGGTCTGCCCTACGTCGCAATGGCGGCCACTACAGACGTCAAGACGTCTCTCGAAATCACAAAGGGCGCCACCATGACGACTGAGCCGATTTCGGTTTCAATCGACGCCGGCTCCACTTCGTCCGATGATGATGGAAGACGCGCTCCTACGGAGGAAGAATGGGCTACTCTTCCCAGAGTTGCCGGTGGCATCCCATGGCAGGCTTGGACGGTGGCTGCTGTCGAGTTTGTCGAGCGCTTCAGCTACTACGGTACCAGCGCTGTCTTCGTCAGTGAGTTGGCCCAAGTTATGTACCTTGATCGTGCACTAATCGGAACTCGCAGACTTTATTCAGAAGCCACTTCCTCCAGGCTCCAAGACAGGTGCTGGCTTCCTCAAGAAGCCTGGTTCCGGTGCTCTGGACATGGGTCAACGTGCCTCGACCGGTTTGAACATGTTCAACCAGTTTTGGTCTTACATCACTCCACTTGGAGGTGCCTGGCTTGCCGACGAGTACTGGGGACGCTACAACACCATCCAGTACTCTAACATCATCGCTCTCATTGGACACATCATCCTCATCATGTCTGCAATCCCCGCCGTCATTGTGAAGCCAAACGTAGCCATCGGCATCTTCTCCGTTGGTCTTGTTATCATGGGCATTGGAACTGGTGGATTCAAGAGTAACATCTCACCTCTCATTGCCGAACAGTACAAGGACCAAAAGGCCTACGTCCGTGTCAGGAAAGGCAAGAAAGAGATTGTCGACCCAGCCACTACCACTGCGAGGATTTACCTGTACTTTTACTTCCTGATCAACTGCGGTTCCATCACCGGATCACTTGCAATGGTTTACTCAGAGCATTTCGTGGGCTTCTGGCTGTCATTCACGCTCCCCACGATCTGCTATCTGCTTTGCCCTCTTATCCTGATCACGATGAAGAAGCACTACAAGCTCTCACCACCCACGGGATCCGTCATGGGAAAGGCATTCAAGCTGATCGGATTCGCCATGAAAAGCTCTCCCCGAAAGAACACATTCAAGGACGAGGGATTCTGGGAGAGGGTTAAGCCTAGCTCTCTTCGCGCCAACAACCAGCCTGTTCCATCCTGGATGACGTTTGACGACGCTTGGGTTGACGAAGTAAAGAGAGGTCTGCTTGCATGCAAGGTTTTTGTCTGGTATCCTCTGTACTGGCTCAGCTACAACCAGATGACCGGCAACCTTGTTTCCCAGGCTAACACCATGAACCTGGGCAAAGTGCCGAACGATATTGTCGCAAAACTGAACCCCCTCTTCATCGTAATCCTGATCCCGGTCATGGATTTCATTGTCTACCCCGGTCTCCAGAAGGCAGGCATTGTTCTTTCGCCCATCAAGAAGATCACAGCAGGATTCGCACTCAGTTCCTTCTCCATGGTATCTGCATGCGTTATCCAGCACTACATCTACACCATGTCACCATGCGGAGACAACATCAATGCTCTTAGCAAGACACGCAAAGACTGCAACGCCGACATTACCGTTTGGGTCCAGGTCGTGCCCTACGGTCTGATCGGCTTTTCCGAAATCATGGCTTCCATCACCAAGCTCGAATACGCCTACACCAAAGCACCTCAAAACATGAAGTCCACGATTCAAGCCGTCGCTCTTTCCACTTCTGCCTTTTCCGCTGCGCTCGGCCAAGCTTTCGTCGGTTTGTCCGAAGATCCTCTCTTGGTCTGGAACTACGGCTCTGTCGCTGTGGTTGCTATGTGCGGTGGTATCGGTTTCTACCTGACTTTCCGCAAGGCGGACAAAGAGGAAGATGCCATGAACAACCTCAAAGAGAGTAATTTTATCGGTAGAAGGGAGGTTGGCGATGCTGAGAACGTCGAGACTCTCAGTGTGAGGGACGAGAAGAACGAGAAGAGCGGATTGTAGACGCATGGAAAATGCGAATCTCTAGCTAATGATTATAAGACTCAATCGTGAATTGGGATTGCATGAACTATGATCATGCTTGGTGACGACATCTTGGACATATAATGATTGTGGTTGGCCTTGCGCTACGACGGCCCCACCTGTCGTTCCTGGACAACTGCATACTGAGTCCTCTCTGATAAATTGAGTTACTTAGCTGTACCAGCCGTTGCCGTAGTATCACGTGAATAATTAACGTCTATCTCTACACAGTGGTGTTACAAGTAACAAGAAGGATTCCTTCCTTGACGCAGGGTGACGAGGTTAAGGACCAACCACGTCCACGTCAAAAGGTAATAGCCATCGCGGGGCTTGAGAGTCACGTAATGTGTTATTCTACTAAGACTAGTTATCTAGAATAGCAGTATATAAAGAGATAGTAGCGCTATCTTAAACCTCCTACTAAGGTAGGATAGATAGAATAGTAGAACTAGAGATAATAGATATAAGAATAGGTTAGATTTTATTATTATATTCGTTATAGTTAACTTAAATTATACTTTCTTATAAGTTATTACTTAATAAGATTACTATATTATTATTCTATCTTATAGAATTAATTATTACTTTACTATTAGTTAAACTCCTATAACTCTTTTCTACTATAAATCGCTAGAAAATAATTATATAGAATACTTTATATAAGTCTCGCCCTAATCTAGACTAAGACTAAGTAAGTATAACGAACCCCTATATAATACTTTAACTATCTTTAGATTCTATAGAAGAATTTAACTAATAGTACGCCTAATTAAGATTTAAGATATCTTATGTATACTCTTAATCTTAGAATAGTACTTAGAAATCTATCTAAAGTCTAGCATCTAGACCTAACTTAGCACTTAACAACAAGATGCTAACCCTAAGTAATAACGAGGACGATAATATGCGTTACGTGCGAGAACTATAAAATCTTAGATAACAGACTATAATCTAAGTATAGTAGATAGCTAGTATATAGAAAATAATTAATTAGCTTATAAGTTAGCTAATAGCTACCCCTAATAAGAAAAGAACTACTATAAAACTTAAGATAGTACTACTAGAGAAGTTTAATAGAAGTTATAATAATTTATAGACGTTTCTAACTAGTACTAATCTCTATAGTAAATACTATAAAGTACCTAATAACTAGGAAAAGATCCTACTAGCTAGTACGTATATAAAGAGTAAGATAGCTAGATAAGTATAGCTATACGTTAAGGACTTCCTAAAGAATATAGACAACTACAGGACTAAGAACAAAACGTAAAAGCTATTTAAAAGCTAGAAAAACTTTAAAACGGAAATAGAACGCATCTTTAGTAAGATAGATAAAAAGAAATAAGCGGAGAGAGTAATTACTTATTTACGCTAAACTAAGTTAGTATCCACGTATACAGCTAAATTTAAGTAACTTTAGTCTAGAATTAATTAGAATAACGTATTACTTCGTATAGTATACGAAGTAGAACTAAAAGAAAACGTTAAAGACAGGCTTATATACTACAATAAGCTAGAGATGCTATATATATTAATTAAGCTAGCTACACGTATTAACTATAGGCTATAGAAAAGAAACGAGTAGAAAAAAAAATAGTTTTAGCCTATAACAGCTAATACTAAGAGATACTATAGTAATAAAGACAAAGATAGTAATACTATTATAGCTAGTAAGATATAAAAAAAGTCTAAGAATAGAAAACTCTAAGGAAAGAACCTAGACAGTCTTTCTAAGAAAGAACGCTAGAGGCGTTACGATAATAAAGTATGTCTTAGATGCAGGGAGTTAGAACACTTCTATAGAGACTACCTAAAGAACGAAGTTAGTAAATAAGTAGTAGTAAAGATTAAGATACTAAAAGCTTAGCTATCTATTTTACTATCTATAGAAGAACTAAATAACACGCTTAGTAACCTAGACCTATACGAAGAGACACGCTTAAACAAAAATAATAACTTTAAGATAGTTCCTAGACCTATTTAGACGAACGAGGTTATACGATAGGCAACTCTAGAACTAACTAATTAGAAAATTAACGCTATAGATATATAGTAATAACTAGTAAAAAGAGAATATTAGCTATATAGTAACGCTACCTATATAGCGGATACCTATATATATCGCGCTTAATAACTTAACATTACTAGCCTAGAAGCTAACACTATAGCTAGAAGAGCGTTTAAGAAATAACCTCTCTTCACAGACCCTACGCTACTAGAGTACTAACTAGTAGAGAACTATAATAAGAAAGAAGAAATCTACTAATAATTCTACTAGGTTGACTATAAAAGAGATTTTTATATGTACCACGCAGATAAGAAAGAGTAGAGTAAGCTAGACGAGCATAGCTACTATTATATACATCTATAGACAGACGAATACCTAATATTAAATTACTATATCTACTAGGAAGAACACTAAAAAGCGCACGAGCGCCTAGAATAGATAAACTATATAGAGAAATGCTAATTCTACTAAGAATAACAAATCGCGGTATAGTAAGAAAGCTACTATCTATATAGAACTATAGTAGCTAAGAAATACTAAATAGTAGAATATAAGACTTATAACACGACGAAGAATTAAATTCTAACGCTAGAGACACTAGAGGAAATAATACTATATATAAATATCTACTAGACTTTTTACACGAAAGATTAGTATACAGTACACTATAATATAAAGATAAATACTAGTTATTTTCTGCGTAGTACTAACTAAAAGAATAGGAATTAATAACGCGCGAATAGAACTATAGAGAAATAGATATCTACTAGAGAACTTATACTATATAGACATAGTAATTAGAGATTATACTATAAGGACGTCTATCTAGATTACTTAGTAGCTAAGTAGCGAGCTAGAAAATTCCCTAAAGATAGAAAGAGGTTAGAAAAGGGCCGACGCTCTTAACTAAAAAACTAGAATACTACTAGAGACAGGGTTACGCTAGTAAAAGTAGTCCTAAAACGACTCTTAGACAAGTATAAGTTACTAGTAATCGCGCGTTAGAACTAATAGCGATTATATATATACACAGATATAAGATAAAAGCGACTATAGATAGTAGAGCTATACAAACTATAATCTTATCCTAAGTAGTAGAGAAATATAGAATACTCTATTAGAATAAGAAAATTCTATTAAAAGTAGTATTAGCTAAGAATACGCCTATAGTATATAGAAACAGCACGATTAGACTAGAGACTAAGTTAGTAACACTAAAGGTAGTAGATATAAAAAGCTAAATAAATATTAGTATTATAGATCTAGAAGAAATAAACTTACTAATTAGTTATAACTAGCTAGATATCTATAACTCTACTATTAACTAGCGAAAGAAGATAATACTTAGCTAAGAACCTGCGCGTAAGGTTACTAGAGTATAATACGAGATACGCCTAATAGATTAGAGCTTAACTTAGAACAGGAGATTTAGTAAAATCTTACTATATAAGATCGCGAGAATCTATGCGAAGAACTCTTAGAAAATAGAAGTTATTTAGATAAGACGAGTCGCGCCTATAAAGAATAGACTCTTACTACTAGATATACTAGAAGTATACCGCACGAACAAGTTTAGAGAACTATTTAAGAAAAACGAGATAATAGACTTAGCTAAATACTAAGATTAGAATTACGAGATTATCTTAAAGAAAGAAGTAAAGTTAACGCTAGAAGACATATACCTAATAGCGCCTAAGTACAACGCTAAGCTGCAGGAATATCTCTAAAAGAACTTAAAGAAGAGATTTATTTAACTAGAATATAGTCTAATAGTCTTATCTATACTATTTATAAAGAAGTCTAATAGTAAATAGCGACTATATATTAACTACTAAAGATTAAACGTAAGTACTTAAAAGAATTAGTATCTCTTACTACTAATATTAGAGCTTATAGATTAACTCTAAGAAGCTAAGTAGTTTACAAAGTTCAATATTTAAGAAAGATTTTATAGGATTAGAATTAAAAAAGAAGACGAATAGAAAATAGCGTTTAAAACAAAATATAGACTATACGAGTATATAGTTATACTATTTAGCCTAACAAATACGCTAGCAACCTTTTAGTTAGTTATTAATAACGCTCTCTACGAATACCTTAGAATCTTTATTACCGCGTATTTAGACGATATACTAGTATACTCTAGTAGAACTCTCGACGAGCACGTCGAGCATATTAAGAAAGTACTTAGGAAGCTTAAGGAATATAAGCTATACCTATAGCTAGAAAAATACGAATTCTATATTAAAGAAACGGAATTCCTAAGCTTTATTATCTTAACTAAAGAAGTTAAAATAAACTCTAAGAAGATAGTAACTATATAAGAATAGCTAAAACTTAAAATAGTTAAGAACGTGTAATTCTTCTTAAGATTCGCTAACTATTATTAGAAGTTTATTAAAGATTATTTAAAAATTACCGCGCTACTCTCTAAGATTACAAAAAAAGAAGTAGAATTCTAGTAGAATAAAGAATATTAAGAAGCGTTTAATTAGATTAAACAGATATTTCTTAAAGTACCTATACTAGAGATATATAACCTAAGACGAAAGACGCGAGTCAAGACTAACGCGTTAGATTACGCACTCGGAGCTATATTATTACAGTAGTGCCTAGATAAGAAATAGAGACTAGTATTCTACTATTCTAGAAAGTTCTTAGAAGTAGAACTTAACTACGATATTTACAATAAGGAACTACTTAGAGTAGTTAACGCCTTTAAATAATAGAAAGTGTACCTATTAGGACTTCTAGATATAATCAAGATTTTTACTAATTACTAGAACCTAGTAAGTTTTATAATAACTAAGAAACTTAATAGACAATAAGTCTAATAAGCTAAGATATTAGCTTAGTTTAACTTTAAGATTACGCATTAAGTAGAATCGCTTAATAGAGTAGTAGATACTCTAAGCTAAAGATCTAACCTACGCGAGAAAGGTTATAAAAAACCTTATAATATAGTACTTAAAAGAATACTTAACAGTAGTTTAAAGTATAATTAGCTAGAACTAGCTAGAGTAGCTAAGGTAGCCGCGCTAATAGAAATATTAACGTAAGAATAGTAGAAAAAGGCGACGCTATAGACGTTAGAAACAGAGACCTACCCGCTAGAGATAATAAATAATAGAAAAGAACTTAAGGCTTTAAGAGATAGCACGCGAACGTACGTATCTTCTTATATAAGAACTAAACTTATTAAAACTCTATACAAGTCTCTAGAATATAGACACGTAGTAGTAGAAGAAATAGTTAGGTAACTAAAGAAGGTATTTAAGATACCACGCTTACGAGCGAAGGTATAGAAAGTATTAAATAACTATTTAGTATATTATTAGAATAAGCCTAAGAGATATAAGCCCTATAGTCTATTATAACTCTTATCGCCACTAATACAACTATAGAGTAGCGTAATAATAGACTTTATAGTAAAGCTCCTAAAGTTACTAGAACTAGAATTAGCTCGACTTTATAACACTATCCTAGTAATCGTATACTAATTAACTAAAGGAGTAAAGTTCGTGCCTATAGAAGAAACAATTACAGTAGAGAAATACGCGTACGAAGTTTTAAAAGTACTAGTATTAGAGTATAGAATATCTAAAGAATTTATAATAGATAGAGATAAGCTATTTATATTAAAGTATTAGTTAACGTTCCTAGTAAAGATAGGAGTAAAGAAGAAGCTATCGACTAGCTTCTACTCTAAAATAGATAGATAAACTAAATAAACTAACTAAACGCTAGAACAATACTTACAAATATACGCTAATAAGCTATAAGATAACTAGGTTAAACTCTTACTAATAGCACAATTAGCTTATAATAGTACGAGATTAGTAACTACAAAGCACTCGCCATACTACGCTAACTATAGATATAAGCTAACTACTTATCGAGACTTAAAAGATATTAAAAGTATCGTAGTTAGAGTAGATAATAAAGCTTAACTAATATAAGAATTATACAAAGAATTAAGTAAGAACATCGCTTATAGGAACTTTATAACGTCTAAAATAGCAAATAAGTAAAGAATTAAGAGACTAATCTTTAAGAAGAGGGATAAAGTTTTCTTATTACGACAAAACCTAAAAACTAAGTAACTAAGCAAGAAACTAGATAATCTCTAATTAGGATCGTTTAAAATTCTAGAGAAACTAGAACTAGTAAATTATAAACTCTAGCTACTACTAAGTATACGTATATATAATATTTTTTATAAGAAACTATTAGAACTAGTACTCTAAAACGCTAAGCTAGTAGAAGACATAGAGCTTAAAGACGACAAGTATACGGTTAAGGAAATTAGGAACCTATAGAAAGTTAGTAGTTAGTAGAAATACTTAGTTAAGTAGAAAGAATAGCCTAAGAGCTATAATACTTAGAAACCTAAAAGAAATCTAATAAACTATAAGTTACTAGTACGTAAGTACTATTAGAAGTATCTAGAGAAGCGAGAACTAGATTCTCGTAGAAAAGAAAGAAATTAAGAGATAAAAGATTAAAAGAAGAAGAATTAGCCTATAACTAGCCTAGGTTAGTTAAGAGTCTAGATAGCGTTAGTCTAGTTAACAGAAAACTCGTACTAGAAGTAGAGCTCCTCTTAGTCTTCTCTTTTATACGTTTCTAGAACTTAAGAACGGCGAGATTATAACGAGCGAAGAAACGCTTCTAGAACTTTACCTCTAGGAGCTCGCGTTAAAGACGCGTAGTAGCCTTCTTAGCTTAAGTAACTTTAAGCTTCTTCTTCTTCTACTTCTATTAAATCTTCTTCTACTCTTTCTTAGAAATAAATAAACTATACTTAGCTTTTATAGAAATATAACTAGCGTAATAGCTAGTTATAGTATCTAC